>VMRN01000010.1:6376008-6397779 GCA_010277015.1 Poeciliopsis turrubarensis | reverse complement strand
ATAATAATAATAATAATAATAATAATAATAATAATAATAATAATAATTTAATAACAGGTGGATGATCTCTCTGAAAGAGTCTAAGCCAATGAGAACTGGTTAAATAATTTTTGACACTTGTCCATGAAATTCTAGTGATAAAGCATATGCCACACATTAACCCTTTTTCGCTCTCGATTTAAAATGAACCACAACGAGATTGAATGATAACATAGGTGTTTGTGTGAACCGACATCGAGACAAAAGGCAAGGAATGTTCTTTTTCTATAAACAACAAAAAAACAACATAATTTTTCAATGAAATAGACCTAAGCTGTGAGTTATATAACGTGTCTGCTATTAGCTCAGTTTGAAGCATATGAGTGGTGGCATTATGCTGCGGGGAAGTTGATTTTTATTTTTATTTTTTAGCAGAGAAAGAAGAAGTGATCAGAATTAATAATAAAATTGATACAGAACAATCCTGGTAAAACAAAACAAAACAAAACAAAAAACTGTTG
Source organism: Poeciliopsis turrubarensis (assembly GCA_010277015.1). Lineage (NCBI taxonomy): Eukaryota > Metazoa > Chordata > Actinopteri > Cyprinodontiformes > Poeciliidae > Poeciliopsis > Poeciliopsis turrubarensis. Next base: position 6,397,279 of record VMRN01000010.1, on the reverse strand, counting down.
GTCATGCAGCCAGCACATGCACTTGTGGGTCCATTAAAGTAAAACACATTGAATTTTCTTGTTACAGAGTGACAGGGCACCAACATTAGGCTGCATCTTGTTTTTTTTTTGTTTTTTTTTGCTATTCTTCTAATGACCAATATTAATTGCTACCATCATGAGAAAATGAGTGAAAACTCCTAAGAGGCTTCAGTAATTAATTTATATTTTTGCATTGGCTTTTCAGATGTCCTTGGCAAATTGTTTCCCAGTTAACTGCTTGCTCCACAATGCTCTGATGTTTTGGATTTCCTTCACATGTTCTTTCATCGGAATTGCATTTTGTCGCCATGGAGCTGCCTGTAAAAGTTGTGGTACTCATCAACAAGCGCTCAGAGTCCATGTGGGAGGACACAGTGTTTCTGGAGACACGTGGTTCCTGAAACAGCTGCCATATTAAATCAAAAATGTTTAATACAAAGAGCTGCATGTGTTTACTGAGCCACACCAAACTGGCTAATAGTATTCTGTAATGTTCAGAGATTTGCAAAGAAACCACGGGTCTCTGGAGATTTTTTCAGAATCAAATATTTGTGAAATTTTGGACAATTTCATAGTCCAAAATCTCATACATTTGCGTGAATGATAACCAGATTAATAAAGGGTGCAAAGAAACCAAGAAAAAAAAGTAAGAACTGTGTTCTCCCTTACATTAAAACAAACCTTCATTTTTACAAAAAAATAAAAAATAAAATAAAATAAAATGAACAAAAAAAGTTATTTTTTTGCTCTCTTTTGGTCATGTTTTGGAAATCTTGACGTCGACATTTTCCTATCTTAGTTCTGCCAAAAGTGATGTTTTTTTTTTTTTTTTCTACCCCATTTCTTTGTTATCTTATCCGCAGCTGCCGCCTTACAGCCAACATTGCCACCTGTCGGACAATATTTGCAATTGCGTTTTTGGATTGCACTCGTGATGCTTTCAAGACATTGGGAATTTTTATACCAACTCAATCAATGCAGATACAGCCACATTGTTTTTTCTATATAGACATACTACAATTGCCTAACAGTATGTCTTAGCTTACAAATGATTTCCAAAGCACTTAAAATATAAGTTTACCACAATATATATTTGTTATTCCGTATTTGGACGCGCGTTCACTGCCACCGGCTTTTACACCTGAAGTTACCAAAATATGGCGGAGATGGACGAGCCGTAAGTAGCCGCCGAGGAAACAAGACAGAAACCCCGAGAAAGATGCTATCTGAACACATTAACCTACGGAAGAACAGTGTGAATCAACCTTCTTTTATTCTCTCTTTTTAGGGAGAAGAAAAGAAGGAGAGTAGTGGAGCTGACTGAGAAGTTAGTGAAGGTTTGAGGTTTCCAAGGCTCCGGGTTTAGACAGGAAGAAGGCGAACGTTAGTTAGCTAGATGAGGAAGCTAACCTGGGCTGTAAACAAAATACACAAGTAGCTTCTTCTGGGACATTTACCGTGGCTAGTCGGACGTAAATAACTAGCTTGTCTGAACAGTGATATTTATTGTTGTATTTTTTTTTACTTTTTTGACTTGGAGAAATAATATGTTCACTGTTGACATAATAGCTATTTATGCAAGACTAATCACCGATTTTATCTACCCAGGAGCTATTGAGGGAGGAAACATGAGTCTCAAAAAGTAATAAAATAATAAGAGCTAAGACAGGACAAACGCAGGAAAAAACAAAACAAAAATAAAGATTGTATGCAGTGCCTTGCATAGCTGTCAACCTTTTCACATTTGTCATGTTACAACCACAAATTTCAAAGTATTTCTGTTGGAATGTTACAGGCTAACACGAAGTCGTGCATTAATTGAGAAGTGGAATGAATAATGGTCACCTTGACACATTATTCTGTCTTGTTATTATGCATACCTCACCCTTTAGATTTTATTCCTTCATCAAGGCCTTTCCTCTTCAGATGCATGCACTACTTCAGTTTGGTCTAGCTCATCAAATACTCAGAAGTATGTGGTTGCTATCTGACAAAATGCAAAAAAAAATATCTAATGGTATGAAAACTTTTTCAAGGTACTACATATACACAGCAGGTCTAATAAGTCTTCTTAGGTAGAGCGCCCACTTCACCTAATGTAGATAGTCTTGAGTCCTAGTTTGTGTGTGATATCTTTTACAACATTACATTTGTAAGTCTTTTCGATGGACGGCGCAAGGTGATTTCTAAATGTGCCTATCCTCTCCAGGATGATTGTTGACGGAGTCTGCGGAGGCAGCTGTGAATGGGAAGGTCGATGGAATCACATCAAAAAGTTCCTTGAGCGGTCAGGGCCGTTCACGCATCCCGACTTTGAGCCCAGCGCAGAGGTAGCGATCTCAACGCAGCGCTTGTGTTCCTCCTGACGTGTTCCACCCTTCTTCAGCGGTTTAACCTCTGTGTGTTCTTCACCGCAGTGCTTGCAGTTTTTGATAGACACCTGTAAAATCCTGGTCATCGGCGCTGGTGGGCTGGGATGCGAGCTGCTGAAAGACCTGGTAAACTCAATGCTTTTTGAAAATTTACTCGGCATTACTTGCTGTTTCAGTAAAGTCAATTCTCACCAACTCTTGCCATTCAGGCTTTATCAGGTTTCCGAAACATCGATGTGGTTGACATGGACACGATAGACGTCTCCAACCTGAATCGGCAGTTCCTTTTCAGGTCAGTGTAATTATTGCATTGTTGACATTTTAGTGCTTTGAAAAAAAAAAAAAACAATGGCGAAATGATACTTTAATCTGTGGACATTTTTTCACCAGATCAAAAGACGTAGGCCGGCCCAAGGCGGATGTTGCAGCAGATTTTATCAACAACCGAATACCAGGGTGCCGCGTAGTACCGTATCCTTTTCATTGAACGGGACGCAAGATTTTAGATTGCGAACCCACAATATTTTTGGAAATTTTCTTTGTAAGAAGGAAGAAACAAGTCTAATTTTAGAAAGCACAGTTTAAGCGGCCAACCACAACAGCAATTCTCAGGAAGTGAAAGCAAATTAGCGTTTTAAAAAATGGTCTTCTCCTTAACGGTTTCTGCAGGCATTTTAAGAAAATTCAAGACTTAGATGAAACGTTCTACAGACGTAAGCATCTTTAATGCGCTCTTCTGTCTTCTCTTCAGATCCACTCAAGTAATAACTTTCCTGACGAGGAACGCAGTCAGTGAGCAGCATAACTTGGCACTTTGTAGTGAAGTGAGCTAACATAATAACACTCACAATGAGTTACATAGTGACCGCTTTTGTAGAAAGCTGCTCATTAGTGACAAACAACATTCAAGGCTCAGTACAGAAAAACATTTACAAAATGTGTTACAGCATCAAAAGATCAGGCTCGTGGAAAATCATGAAGTAATCATAATATTGCCATATTTCATTACCTCGTTAAGTAGAGAATTCAGACTAATTTCCTGAAACAATAAAGTTCGGAGGACAGTAATTAAACTAAAACTGTAAATATGTTCCACCCAGAACTCCTCAAATGGCGTAGTTTAGCTTCACCTGGTTCAAATTCTGCAAAAAAACCCCCCAAAAAATCCAAAAACAAATATCCCATTCAGCACCGTCTTCTATCCAATTATTAATTAGTTAATCCAAAAAATAGTAAATGAGCAGTGAAGATCAGAAAGGTCTGAACTTTTGACATGTAGATGATGGTTGTATGTTTTTAGCATGCTTTGCCACAATCACTAAAAAAAGTCTGTTTTTGGCAATAAACTGTTTATTTTGTTATTTAAAAAACGGAATTGAGTACTTTGTATCTTTTTAAAAGGCTTAAGTGTTTACATGAAAAATCTGCAGAATGTGCCACTTTTTTTTCTTTTTTTAATCCGAATAATCACCTGAATAATCGATAAACTAATCAGCTACGAAAATAATCGTTAGTTGCAGCCTTCAGCAGGATAATGAGAACCAGCCGATAGGAATTTGCATTTGACTCCTGCAGGAATCGGTCAGCAGTTGAAGGTCAATGAGAAGTAGAAAGGTTGATCAAAATCTATTTTGATCAAAATGTATTTTGATCAACCCAAATGGTAAATAAGCCATGGAAAGGATTTATTTACTGTTGTGTGCGATCCTACTTTTGAATCCTTTATGTTTGTGTCCCAGTTCTTTTCATTTTCACTGTTTCCTACTTGAAGTCGTACCTAATTTATTGACACCTGTCTTCATGTAGAATTCCACATTATCGTCTGTGGGCTTGACTCCATTGTTGCCAGGAGGTGGATGAATGGTATGCTGGTAAGTATGTTTCTTTATGTGCATTTAAATATGAAAAATATGATTTTTAGTTGACAAGAACATGTTTAAGTGTTTCTGTTTGTCGTTATTTTATTTTATTTTTTTCAATGCACAGCTATCTTTGCTCGTGTATGAGGATGGCGAAGTGGATCAAACCTCAGTTATCCCACTTGTTGATGGCGGGACCGAAGGCTTTAAAGGCAACGCCAGGGTCATTCTCCCAGGCTTGACAGCCTGCGTTGACTGTACACTTGAACTTTATCCTCCCCAGGTAATTAACACACCTTTTAGGAAGAGCTATATTGACTGGACCGACTCGGGCGACGCACCGAATCAAATAAATGAATGTCCACTTGTTCTTGTAGATCAACTTCCCCATGTGCACAATAGCGACAATGCCTCGTTTGCCGGAACATTGCGTTGAATATGTACGGATACTGCAGTGGCCGAAGGAGATGCCGTTTGGAGGTAAACGACAGAGTCGGATTACTTTTACTTGTAGCGTTTAAAAAAAAAAAAAAAAAATCGTCTTTGTAACTTTTAGCTCAGTTCCTCGGCTGTTCTGTTTTAGACGGTGTAGCCTTGGACGGAGATGACCCAGAGCACATCCAGTGGGTGTTCCAGAGGTCTCTGGAGAGGTCTGCAGAGTTCAACATAACAGGAGTCACTTACAGACTTACACAGGGTGAGCATAAAACCGCACGTCTGCTGCCATCTGACCGCGGCTCCTCTGGGAAATAAGTCGAGATGCATAAAACTGAAACGATGCTAACCTGCTTTGTAAACTTTTGCTGCAGTCTCTGCGTGGTATATTTAGAGAGTAAAAAAAAAAAAAATGTAACAGTCGTAAATGTTTTTACGATGTTTTATATTTTTGCAGACTGATATTTCATTGACCTGAACCTTTGTCAATGCCATTTGTCTTTGACAAATACTATTAATAATAAATAGTCTTTACTTATGATTACTGAATCATAAGTAAAGAAGTAACTTTATCATTACTTAATGATTGAGTAATGATTACTTAATCAGTACTTCTTTTGATTAAGTAATGACGACGTAAGCAAAGAAGATTTTCCCTTTGAATTTTGCAGGTGTTGTCAAACGAATAATTCCAGCTGTAGCTTCTACAAATGCTGTCATTGCTGGTAAGTAGCTTAGATTATAGACGCATTCATCGGCATTTTCTTGGTGGATTCAGACATGTGTTTTGCAAAGACTCTTGAGATTTCCAAAGGTCTTCCAACATCTGGAGGTCTCACATGTTCCATGACTGTTTCACCCTCAAAAGAGTGAAACAGAGTAACTTTGCTGTCCTTCCTGTTATCTGATATGATTCTCTCTCTCTCTCTAAACCAGATATTTATTGTTGCTACTTAGGAAACAGTTTCCTTCAAAATAGTCTTAGACCTCTGTTGTTTCTCCGTCTTCAGTTTGGAAAATGGCGAACGGAGTTGGCTTCGCTTCAAAATTCTCACTGAAAAGCGTTCTTGTCGGGGCACCCGTTTGTAATGTGCACTCCCTGATCAAACAAAAGATCTAATTTCAAATCTGCTGGTCACTGGTGGTGAGGACAGTCAAGTTGGAAATGGACAATTTTCTGTCACAACTTGATTAATCGAAGTCTAGTTAAGACTTAACAGTTGCCCAGTGAAGACTGACGGTGTTATTCCACAAAGTGTTTTATAAAAGAAAAAAAAAAAAACACATGTGCCTGAACTTCTTTGTTGTTCTCTTTTTGCGATGCAGCTGCTTGTGCAACAGAGGTTTTCAAGCTAGCAACAAGGTAAGGCGTGAATCTTTTTTGCAGACATGTCTACAAATGTGTTCACCAACTCTCACTGTTCCTCATATGTTCCATTTTTGCAGCGCCTACGTACCTCTTAGCAATTACATGGTATTCAATGACGTGGATGGCTTATACACTTACACTTTTGAGGCAGAACGTAAGGTTCGTCCCCTCTTGTTTCATATCGATCTCTAGATTTCAGATGTTTCAATTGGCCGAAGTGAATATGTGACTCTTCCTGATGTAGGAAAACTGCTCAGCCTGCAGCCAGATACCTCAGGATCTGCAATTTACTCCTTCTTCCACCCTTCAGGAGGTTCTGGACTACCTCACTGAGAGCGCCTCCCTGTAGGTTCCCTTGATTCTCCATGTTTTCTTATCAATTGGTTTTGGTATTTTTTTTTTCATACCTAATTTATATGTTGGATTTTTAACAACTCGACATTTGTTTAAGGCAAATGAAATCACCTGCTGTAACAGCAACTGTTGAAGGAAAGAGCAAAACTTTATATCTGCAGGTAATTCCTTTTAACTTTTCAGTTCTTCTTTTTTTGTTTTGTTTGGTCCAGAAATTATGTAAGTACAATCTTAACGCAAGCTATTTTCTTTCACAGTCAGTTGCTTCAATCGAACAAAGGACACGGCCAAACCTTTCCAAGAGCTTGAGAGGTGAGGTGCTTTATCGTACGTGTCAGCACAGACTCAGACCTTGTCAAAGGAAAACGTTTTGAATGTTTTACTTCACTTCTGTTGCCAACATGAGTTTTCTTTTTCAGAGCTGGGCCTGACGGACGGACAGGAACTGGCCGTGGCCGACGTCACCACACCCCAAACCATGCTGTTCCGACTCTGCTTTACCTCATAAAACTTCTTCAAGCACTTTGACCACCAGAAGTGTTTACTGCATTTTCAATCAGGTTCTACTTCGTTGTGACCAGTTCCACTGGGAAAGCGCACGTGTTGACAAAGGTTGAACGTTTTGCACCGAGAAGCCAAATTGTCGTACACATCTTGTCATGTTTTAGTGATGATTTACAAATCTTGAGGTTTTTGTGTTAATATTTTATGCTCAGAACCTTGGAGTTTGCACAAGAATATTTTCTGCTCACTCTGATTTTACTTATTTATTAAAACAGTTTTTTTTGATTCTGTGTGGAGGGCGTTTGAACTGGAATTAAAAAAAGGTTTTCTTACTGAATGTGTTGCTTCATGTACATAAACGTTAACATTTATTTCCACAGTGAACACTATAAAAACTATAAAATATATATAAAAAAAGATCCTGTTGGAATACTTTAAAAGTCATTTGACACATACAGATCTTGGAGAAGCTTTTATGTGTCTTTTGACTTTTTCATTTTTTTAAATCAATAATTCTCTGAATTGTATGTGTTGGACCAACACAAAGCAGTACACAATAAGGAAGGAAAAAGAAACTTACAATTTCTTTCTTTCTTTTCAAATAATAATCTGAAAACTAATTTTATTTAGGGGTACCTGAGAGAGCCGAACAGAAATGCACGACAGGCTTTTCAAATTGCTTATAAAAGAAAACTACCTATCTTTTAATTCACTATTATGTGCCTCTTTGCGTTGTCTATTGCCTAAATTCCTTTAAAATACATTGTAATTTGAGGGTTTAATGTCAAAATGTCGCAACGCAGTGACATTTTTAGATCAAATTGCCAAAAATGTGCATTTGTTGTTTTTTATTTTTTGTTTTTTTTTTATTGCCAGGTGTCAAGGTAAGTGGCTTTCATGTTGCCTTCGCGTACCTCGGATATTACATAATTACTCTCCTGGAGCAATGATTTACCGTATTGGATTCTAGCTGTAAAATAAGGAGGTTTTTGTATATACGACAGTTCACACGCGACGCATTTGAAAGGACGGAAAACACCGTAAATTTTCCCCTGCCTTCATTTAAAACTCACATTTACGATATGGACGTTTGGAGCGGCTCGCGAATGCGACACGAGAAACCCAACCGGATCGTGACGTCATTGTGCTACGTGGAAAGGAAGTAGCGAGCATGCTAGCGTTAGCCGAGCTCCAAGTCAAGTGCGACCAAAACAAACGATGACGCCCGTGAAAAAGAGCCGAAAAAGGCGTAAATTAACCACCGGAGTTGATTCCGCTTGACATCTGGCGTTGACTTTTGGGTCATTTATCAGCTGAAGATCTTTGCTGGTAGGGAACCCCGCGTTTTGGGGGCGAATTTAGCAGTTTTTCTAGCTGAAACTACCAACCATAATGTACAGCGGCAATGTTACGTTTTTATTTGACAGCGTAAACCTCTAATTTCATCAAGTTCCTCGATGTTTTTTGTCTGTGAAGCTTTACAGAACAGAGGCAAAGTCAACTTTTGTAAAGAGGTCAACGATAAACGGAGAAAATGCTGCGAGTTATCGTCAGTACTCGGTGACGTCGAAACCCCCTTTAACTAACGAGGTAGCTGCGTTGTCAGAATGAGTTGGTTCAACGCGTCCCACCTGTCCAGCTTCGCTAAACAAGCTTTAACGACAGCGCAGAAGTCGATTGACCGAGTCCTGGACATCAAAGAAGAGGACCAATGGGGTGACACGGTTGTGATGCCTTATGACGGTAAGCAAGCGATATCAGAAACCGTGTGCATTTATCGTGTAAGTCCCCTCAAATCTCAAAGGATCAATGTCATATCTGTTTTAGACACAACATCCCCTGGGAAGGTTTCAGTGAGTGGAGGATGGGGTATGACTCAGTGGGAAGCCCCCGCTGAAGAAAAGGCCACCACTCCTCCTCTCAACTCCGAGGCCATTACTACGCCCGTCACTCGCACAGTTGTGGATGAATCCGAGAACTTTTTCAGTGCCTTTCTGTCACCAGGAGATGTTCCAGTGCCCAAAGCGAAAGTTGTGTCAGTACCCCCTGCAAAGTCTCAAAGACGAACTCAAGAGACGGAGAAGAGAAGCCAGGGAGCTTTGCTGCAGATCCAAAATGAGGATGGGCCTGCAGAGCCAACAGAACCTACAGAGCAGAGCGCTGAGAGTCAGACAGCGGGCGACAGCCAGCCGGATGAGGCCAAGTCCTCACCAGCAGCGCCTTACGCTGATGCCATCCTCCTCCAGCCGGTTTCTCCAGTTACCTCCCCTGGTGACCACCCTTTCAGTCCTGACTGTGTGAAGACGGATGCTGAGTCGGTTCCATCAGAATCCAAAACGGAGCCGGAACCAGAAGATCCACCCGAACATCAGGTAGAGACGGATTCCCCAAACTCCCCAGAGTCTCTTCCTTCTGAAGCTAAAAGATCTACCCCGGCGGATCCCGCAACCCCCACGTCCACCAAGGAAGTTCTCCCGGGTCAAAAAGACTCCAAACCAGAGGACCGTCAGAACGACACGCCCTCTCCTCCGGTCAGCGCTTTCTCCTCAGGAACTTCCACCACAAGTGACATTGAAGTACTCGACCACGAGAGCGTGCAGAGCGAAAGCTCGGCCAGCTCCAGGCAAGAAACCGGCGAGAGCAAAGCCGGGCTTCACCTGATGCAGGGGTCCTTTCAGCTCCTCACTGCCTCCACCTGCGCGGATTTCGCTCGACTGGAAGACTATCACAAACTCACGGAGAGCTGCGGCTCCTCCTCGGACGCGTTCGAGCGCATCGATTCGTTCAGCGTGCAGTCGCTGGACAGCCGGAGTGTCAGCGAGGTGAACTCGGACGACGAGATCCCCGGGAGCCGGACTCTGGCCTCCGTCACGGCGGGACCCGCTCCCGCGACGGAGACGTGTCCGAAGCAGGAGGACGGAGCGGAGGAGAACACTGGCGAGGAGAACGACGGCAAGGAGGAGGGAAACGCCGAGACGGGGAAGGAGCAGTCGCTGGACGAGATGGAGGAGAGCGGACGGAGCGCGACTCCTGTAAACAGCGAGCAGCCAGACGAGTTGTGCGCTGATGACGTTGATGATGCGATGTTTGGTTCTACCTGCAACGAAGAAGAAAAGAGCACTCGACCAATCACAGAAGAGATGAAAAGTGTCTCACCTGCCCAGATACTGGAGCTGCAAAAGGTACACAGTTCTAAAGATGTGTACAAAGCACAAACATTCAAATGAGACCGAGTTGCCATTCCACAATCAATTATTATCGATCACTATCGCAATAGTAATGTATGCAATAATTCATTAAGCCAAATTCTGCATCTGTTGGCTTACAATGTTAGCTGTGAATGTTCATCGCTAGCACTTATTAGCGATGAACATTCATTCACATCAAATCAATGTTAGATGTTGTGCTCTGCATGACAGTAAATGGTGAGTTTGATTAACTTGTTGCTGTGAGAACAGACAGATTCGTCCAGCAACTATTTTTGCTGGCCGATAAATTGTCCCAGAAATTATTGTGATAAATGATATTAATGTTTTGAGACCGTTTTCAAGTGATATAATGATAATGGCATGATAGTGCAAGTACACGCTCTCAAAGATCAATAAACTTTTATTTCTAATGAACTATTTACAATATCTGCCCTTCAGAAAAGGGGCTAGTTGGGACCAATGTACCAAACCGAAACATTTTGTCATCCACAGAATTAAAGAGACACGAGAGAAACAATATTGCAAATGGAAATGATCGAGCTTGTTCTAATTTATCATGTGATGTGTTGACTTATTGCGACAGGCTTAACTGTTAAACATCAAGACATGCAAAGTATGCTTCCAATTATAGAGGTCTCAAATATGTGATTCTCTCCGCCCAAGAAAATAACTCCCAGAGACGATATAGATGATGTAAATATATGAATAAAAATCATCTTTGTGCTTAGTTTGGATTTATATATTGTAGATAATGACTAATTTATCAATCTTAATATTACTTCAAATCAGAAGAAACCAGTTGGTATAATTAAAATGTAATTCTAAACCTAAATCTGGAAGGGATGTGAATAATTTGGGGGTTAATCGTACCGTTCGATTCACAGAATGTGTTATTCTTCATTGAGAGTCTCAATATTTTGGGAACCAACCCATTTCACGGCCCGGTCTTTGTTGCATTTTGTGGTTCAATGGCCTGTACTTGTGTCCAGTCGAGAGGACTCCTAAGTGTCGTTCGCACGCTGACGTTTCACAAATTATTTATTATGGATGTATTTCAGGTTATCGATGATCTGTCAAGCCGCCTAGAGAAGAGAGAGTCTCAGCTGCTGGCCGTTAGCAAAGACAAGGCCAGGCTGGAGGAGGAGTGCGACAATTTAAAAGAGTGAGTTTTAAACTCAGACATACGTATTCCTTTCTAAGTTCAATGTCATTGTAAAATTGCACTTTATATTGGTGTCAAAGTAAGCTAATGTGGCACCTGTTCGTCTGACAGTGAAGTGATAAGCCTGAAGGAAGAGAGCTCCACCGTTCAGTCCCTGAAAGACGAGTTCACTCAGCGCATAGCAGACGCAGAAAGAAAAGCTCAGCTGGCCTGCAAGGAGAGAGACATCGCCAAAAAGGTGATTATAATATCAGGGTTTGTTGCCACAGTCACTCTGACAAAGATTGTAATTTTTACTTCACTTTTTTGCTGCTTGTGTGTTTTCCAGGAGATCAAAGGCTTGCGAGAAGAGCTTAGTACAAGACTGAACTCGAGTGATACGATGGAGTTCATCAGAGAGAAGGAGGAGCAGATCCGAGGCCTGCTGGAAGAGGGTGAGAGTCATTATTGTTCAAGCACGCCGGTCCCAGTTCCCCTTCTCGAGCGAACCAAACGTCTGCTTGGCAACCAGCAAATGAAAGATGTGTGTTTTGGTCACAACCAAAAATATACTAAATGCTAAAGTGCCCTGTCATGTTACATTGAGATAACATGTGGAAAATGAAAGCGAACTGTCAGGTCAAATATATTCACTACAGGAAACTAAACATTTCTGATAGTGATTTCTGCTTGACAATGGTTTGTTCCTCTCGCTGTTAGGCGAAAAACTGTCCAAACAGCAGCTGCAACACAGTAACATCATCAAGAAACTGCGTGTGAAGGAAAAAGAGTGCGACATCAGGATTACCAAGCAGCAAAAGAAAATCAAGGAGCAAGAGGAGGAGCTTAAGCATCTGCAGCAGGTGAGTGTCAATTATATCTCAGAGCGATTTGCTAATTTGCTCTTATGTGATTATGCTGAGCACTCTCCTATTTTTAAAGATAAACACCATTCTTGTGATGGTACTGATTAGAATTGGCTAATGTTTCAGGTTGAATAATAGATAACGTGTTCTGTGGCAAATTATGGCATGGTGAGCTTCAGCTGTTTTCAATATTTGGAAAGTGATTAATTTCTGGACAAAGTTCTTGAGAGTGCTTGATATTCAAACTGAACAGTTTATTAATAAAGTGCAATCCAGCGCTTGATGAGAAGCCTAAGTTTGGAAACCATAATTTACAATTGAAACCAGATATTTTCATACACCTAATAAAGAAACTTTTTTTTTTTCTCACTGTCTGAATCTTTTCTTATGAGTTAACAAAATTATTTCTATTTGCTGAAATCCAGAAAACGTATTGTGGACAATTTTAGATATTTTTCCTGACTTTCCTTTTATACCGAGTTTTTAGCAGTTAACTTGAGGATGAAGATAATTTATCTTAACATACAAACAATCACTTTGTTTCCATCATTTCAATGTAATGAATATTTACTATTATGGCTCAATTACTTATCGATCATCATTTGAAAATTGACCTCAAATGCTCAAAGAGTGCTTAAATTCTACTCGGGTTTCAGGAAAAGTCTAAGAATCCTGGAAGCTGTTAGCAGAATCAGTTTTCCTTTGAATTTGTGATTCAGTACTTTGTTCGGAGTGCAAGCACGACTGCTGATTCTCTGGTTGCAGGTTCTAGATGGGAAGGAGGAGGTGGAGAAGCAGCACAGAGAGAACATCAAGAAGCTGAACGGTGTGGTGGAGCAGCAGGAGAAGGAGCTGAGCAGGCTGCAGACGGATGACGAGGAACTGCAGGAAAAAAACAGGAGCCTCCAAGCTGCCCTAGACAGCTCTTATAAGTAAATATTGAACTTTTCATTATTGACACAGAATATTTAGAACGTTAGCTCATAAGACGATTTCATCGTGTCCACTTGCAAACTGCTGTGGAGTTTGACCGTCATTCAGTTTGATCCTAGAAAATGTTTCTTTTTTTTTGGTTCTCCATGTCATTCAGTTATTTGTCTTGAGCAGTAAAGATCAGTTCATTATTCAGATGATGGCAGCCATAAGCTCCAAGTGCTAAAATGAATTTTTAGCACTTGGAGCTAACATGGTTTGAAGCATCGTATCATCGGAAAAATAATACTAAAAATAATAATAAAATTATATAAAACCAGCACGATGCGTGACTGAGCGCAAAAGCTCCTCCCTCGGCTGAACCTGCATGATGAGGTTTGCGCTGGTTCCTTCACCACTAACGCACGGACCGACCAGGAACACAGACTCAGTCCTTACAGGGAAGACAGAGCCACACGCTACATTTGTTTGTTCACAAATATAAATCATTCTCACCGCTCGCTCTACACACCTCTGAAAGCTAGTTATTCCTGCGGTTCACAAAGAGCTGCGCAACCAGAGCTAAAGCGGTGGGGTTTAAACTCTTAAACTCTGAAATGTTAGAGCAACAGACACGTTTGTAATCCGGCTTTAAAAAAACATAAACTGAAAAAAAATTAAACTGATTATTATTATTTTTTTTTTTTTTACATTTTTATTATTTCCACAAAAACAAGCAAAGCTCAGCCCTAGTAAAGCGTGGGGGGGCCGCCAGGCTTACAATACACTGGGGCAAACCCTGTGGTGAAAGGAATTTTTGAGTTAGAAAAAAACAAAAGCTAATGTCCACTTTCCAAAGGTGCAGTCCAGCAGCATGGCAGCAATATGTTGATATGCTTCCTGTTCCTCTCTGCTTCCAGAGAGCTGGCAGAGCTTCACAAGGCTCACGCTAGCAGAGCGAGCGAGGCCGAAGAGGCGGCTCTAAGCAGGGAAATCCAGGCCAAGGAGAAGCTGAGTTTAGCTCTTGAGAAGGCTCAGGAGGAGGCCAGGATCCAGCAGGAGGCGCTTGCCAACCAGGTACCGCAACCCAGCACGGCAAATCCTTCTCAGCCGAACATGCAGCTTTAGTTTGCAGTCAGTTTTGGGACGTTTTTGGCTCATTGCTGTATTTAGCGTCACGATTAAGCATAAAAACACGTCTTCAAACAGCTTTTCAGAACATTTAACAGATGACTTTAAAGCAGCAAAGTGGATGAAGTCGTTTAACATTTTTCTAGTGAACTTTGGTATCTATAGTGCTGTAAGCTACAGATTGTTAGCATAAATATGAAGTCGCTATTTAATTATAAGCTACAACGAAATGTATCAGAAACAGAAAAGCCGATGAGAGAAAATGGAAATATTTGTTGTTCTTCCCCATAACATCCCAATGACAGGATGCGAAAAATTAAGCAGTGTAAATACTTCTGCAAGAAACTCTATGTAGCAATTTGTTTTGTAATTTTTCCACTTTGGTTGAAGGCGTGTCCAAAGTGGGGCCCTTGGACTTTTTGTGTCCCCCAACTTGGAGTACAAGAGTGATGCAAATTTGATTATTGAACTTCTAATTTTAAATAATGGTAAAATTATTACAACAGAAAATGTTAAGTGCAACTACAAAATATTTGTCTTTTACAATAAGTAGAATCACGTCCATCCAGAGAGTTTTACTGAAAAGCCGACCCAAATCAGCTGTTATTTAATTTACTAAACTCTGTTCAAATCATTTTTAAGTTTTGGATCTACAGTGAATAAAGCTACTTTAGTTGATTCATTTTTATTTTTTTGTTTTGTTTTTCTCTCAGCCTGCAAGTACTGTTAACGCAACAAAAAGTTTGCTTCACTCCATAAGTTATGTTGACTCAAACATGCAGTTTTTGCTGAAACGCACTTAATGGCGTTTGAAGTCACATTCATTCTCACGGCTCAGCAGCTTAAAGACAATAACAGTTTCTCTGTCTTTTGATGCCGTGCTTTTTCAGACAGTCGAAATACGAAAATTACCCATGCAAATAGTGGAGAGACTTTTCCAGAGCAGCGTGACCGAACTGTTTGTCATCTCCTGTTTGCAGGTGGCTGACCTGAGGATAGCTCTGCAGAGGACGGAGCAACAGCAGGCCAGGAAGGAAGATTATTTGAGGGAGGAGATCAGTGAGCTTCAGCAGGTGAGAAAAAGTTGCTAATAATTAATTTATTTTTCCTACAGAGCTAGAAATTCCATCGTGACTGGAACAGGTTTGATCTGATCAACTGCACGTGATCTTAATGTGTTTCAGAGACTGCAGGAGGCAGAGACCAGGAACCAGGAGCTCAGCCAGAGCGTCACGTCTGCAACGCGGCCTCTCCTGCGACAAATCGAGAACCTACAAGCCTCGCTGGGCGGACAAACTGCGTCCTGGGAGAAACTGGAGAAGAACATCTCCGATAGGCTAGGTGAGCACTCGAGAGCGCGTCAAGTCGCGGGTCTGTAAAACGGTCGGCCAAATGCAGAGGTGTCCGTGAAGCTTGAGCCGTCTCTTTCTGGCCGTCTGAACAGCGGACGCCCAGACTCAGCTGGCTGTCGCCGTGGAGAAGGAGCGATCGGCAGCAGAGGAATTGTTGTCCATCAAGTCCCAGCTGGCTTCGTTGGATTCCCAGAATTCCTTGCTCCGGCAGGAAAAAGCCAGGGTCTTGGCTCAGCTGGAGGCGGAGAAAAGCAAGAGGGAGAAACTGGAGGATGAGAGCAGCAGGTAATGTCAATTATCAGTGAATAGCAAGGTTTGAACACACAGATTTTCCAGTGTATTGTTCATATAATGTAAAGTTCTTAGATTAGGGCTGTCAAATTGGTTTTGATTTTCCTAAGTTTTCTCAAGGTGTGTGAATCTTGCAAAAAAATAGACCACAAAAACCTCAGTTCTGCCTTCCATTTGTCAAAATCATATGAACAATAAAGAAATGATTATATTTTTGTAAAAGTAGAGAAAACTGGCTGTTTACTGCTTTAAATTAAAGCACCTGGATAATGTTCTGTCTTTTAGTTTTAATTTATTCTATAAATACCATTAAACCATGGTATTTTTACACAAAGGTTAGTGCAACAGAATCCCATACCAGCTCATCCCTACTTTTAATTTAGCAGTAACTTTCCTTCTGGGATCTGCTTTTAGTGACGTTCCAAGTCTATTAAAACAAAATCATTCATGGAAATAACTTTTTGTTTTTAATTCAATTAAGTTTACATGTCCAGCATTTCATTTTTTTATTTTACTTTGGAAATACATGTTTCTGTTCTTCTGTGGCCGTTGTTTGGCGTTCCACTGAGGTCTAATACTCGCAGTTTAATGGCTGTTTGAGGACTTTGTTATAGTTAAATTAGAAAAACAAACTACAAACTTGTTTCCCTATCGACACATAACAGACAAATTTGCAAACAACTAATGTGTTTTCAGACGTTTTATCCTCAACCTCAGGGAAAGATGAAGACATGCGGTTATGAAAGAAGAATGAATAATAAAACGTGAACATGCAAACTGCTAGAAGTTTAAAAAATACACAGAGCTTCCTGGATTTCCCACGATGTTTTTGAGGGTTTCAGGAAACCGCAAGTCTTTTGTTATGCGTGCTGTGAGTTGGTCCTCCCCCTCCGGTAGGAGGACCATGTGCTCGGCCTCGTGGCTTTTATCTTCCGTGTGGAGGTGGGGCTGTTCATCCGGGCCAGTGGCGCAATGGATAACGCGTCTGACTACGGATCAGAAGATTCTAGGTTCGACTCCTGGCTGGCTCGATTCTTTTTGATTTTTTTTTTTTTTTTTTTTTTTGACAGTTTCGACTGTATTTGGGCCTAGATGAAATAAAACGAGCAGAATGTTATGAAACGGGTAATAAAGACGTGCAAAACTGCGTGTCTTAGAGTGAAAGGTGTGAAGAAGGATTTCTGTCTCAAAAGAGCATTTGAAATGGTTTATAATAATTTTAAATATCTTTGTCCAGGGAGCATGCGGAACTGACAAATCTGAAAGGAGAACACAGTCGGATGCTAGAAGAGGCCAAGAAAGAAAAGGTAAGGCAGGAAGTTCTCCTACTTGTCCTCCATTACGAAGCAGCTCCTCATGTATCCTTTTGCTTCCTTAACCAGCTGCTGCTGACCAACCAGCTAGAGATGGAAAAGATGAAGGTGGAGCAAGAGAAGAAGAAATGCTATCTCGCACAAGAAGCACTAAAGGAAAAGGTCCATAAGAATTTTTCTTATTTGATTTAAAGCATTTTAACTTTTTTTTTTTCAGTTCATCCAAATGCACCTATTTCTTCCTCCGCCAGGAGCGTAAAGCTGTAACACACTCTCTTGGGGAACCGCCAGCGGCTTCCACGCCGTCCTTGTCCCGCTCCAGCTCCGTCAGCGGGATGGAAAGCGCTGGACTGCACACCTCTGTTCTGTCGCAGGCGCGTCCTGTTTTTGATCACATTTATTTACAAAATGGATTCCAAATGTTTTACTCTTCCGTTTTAATCATCCTCAGGATGACAGTTTGGATCACTCAATGGGAACAATCACCATGTCGATGAGCGGAACCAACCTGTACGAGGCAGCCAGGTTCTCTGGAGGCTCCAGCATCATGGAGAACCTCCAGTCCCAGCTTAAACTGAGAGAAGGAGAGATAGCTCAGTTGCAGGTAAGACAGAAAATAGTTGCAACAGCATTTAATTTCCCTACACATTCTTGAATTGAAGTCAGTTTAATTTTGTCGTAGCTTGAGATCGCCAGTTTGGAGAGAAGTCGCTCGGTGATGGCAGAAGAGCTGGTCCGGCTCACGAATCAAAACGATGAGATGCAGGAGAAAGTGAAGGACATCCCAAAGTTGAAAATCCAGCTCAAGGTGCGGACAACAAATGATTAATTCACTGCTGAGTATGCATTCCTTACCGTGGCTTCAAACAGCAAACGATGCACTCTTAAGTATTGCTTGTCCGTGTCTCTGGATTTCAGGATCTGGAGCAGAGGCACAACACCATCCTGCAGATGTATGGAGAAAAGGCTGAGGAAGCAGAGGAACTGAGACTGGACCTGGAAGATGTCAAAAATATGTATAAAACTCAGATTGATGAGTTACTAAAGAATCAGAAATAAAGTAGTTTCACCGGCTTTCCCCTCCTTGTTTGAGCGTAACTCAGTTGTTCAGGTTTGCCACAGATGCATTCAAATAACAACAGAGAGTAAAACGTCTAACTTAATAACTGTGATTATTATTGTTATTGTTTTTTAATCTTATCCACCGTTTTCTTTCCGTTTCGAGCTTTATCGAATTGAGGACAGATGTGTGGAGTAATGAAGGATGCTCACGGTAGCTGATTAACATGTCGATTTGAAATCCTTGGAACTTCGCTCACAATAAAACCTTAGGCGTAGAGTTGTGGAGTTTTTTGCTGTATGACGGGGTAAAGGGTTTGATTGCACTGTACAAATTTTGTCATAATTTGTCCATGCACATTCAGGAAGGTTTAAGAACTTTATATTATTGTGTAGAGAAATGTCGGTATACGTAATGTTATATAAATCCCATCCGAACGTAATCTCTGAGGAGCTGATGGCTTAATTTTAAGATGTGTAATTATGTAAATGAATAAACATTTATTTGGGTGGTGGAAAGAATGTCCCTGTTCATTTTAATATTGACTTCTATGTGACATCTCAACATTTTCCCTGCACTAAAAAAACACGATCGTTGCTTAAGACGCTTTAAGTGACGTTTAAAATGTCTTGGCAGAACAAAATCAATTGATTTCGCTGCATCCTCGCTGAATCTTCACCTATTTTGCCGTTTCCAATTAAAATGACTTCCAAACGTAAAAGCGTGGCGCCATCTGGTGGCCGCTTGGTCACAGTGCAGCCTGTTAACGTGGAAGGTTTCCGGTGTCATGGCGACCACCGGCATCACCGCTGCTTCAGTCAGAGACAGCAGGCTGTGTGTTTAGGTAAAGCGGCTCCTCACCAACGCATTTTTAGATTCATTTAGATAACCAGTGGTGGTTATTACTTGTGGCTGTCATGGAAGAAATATATCTCATCTTTTGTGTCCTCTTGCGTTGCCTTCACGGCACGGCAAAACTTCACGTTAAAAGGGTCTCCTCGCTTTGTTTTGAGCCAGAGCTACATGTTAGCTATTTCGACATTTTCATTAGAGCTTCCCGACGAAAACAAAAATCACTTAATTTATGCCTTATTTCCACTTCATCTCTGTGTTGTGAATATTTACTTACATTTACAATGTGTAACTGAAGGCTCTATGCGGCTCGCAGAGTTGTAAGTTAATTTTATTCAATATTACCAGGCGAAATAAAGCTAGCTCCGAGTTAACATGACAATAAAAGTTTCTCTCTGCCGATCAGTGCAGAAGAAAATGACAGATGATACATTTTAAATTTCAGGAATATGGGCGCAGTGCCAGAATTTCGTCGTGTTATGGACGAAAACTTCAATGGATATTCGTTTTAGTTTCATCAGAAAAAAAAAAAAATCAAAACCA
This sequence comes from Poeciliopsis turrubarensis, assembly GCA_010277015.1. NCBI lineage: Eukaryota > Metazoa > Chordata > Actinopteri > Cyprinodontiformes > Poeciliidae > Poeciliopsis > Poeciliopsis turrubarensis. Next base: position 6,377,695 of record VMRN01000010.1, on the reverse strand, counting down.
CCAGAAAGAAGCAGATGAGAACTGACTCAGAAGTTTGTAGAATCACCGTTTTGGGTTTTATGTCTTTACCAGTTTTCTACAATTACAAAGTCAGAATTTACATTAGTTTTGTTTGCAAAATCAGCACAGCCTCATTAGTAAACAAGAAGCATGTGATCCTGGTGTGTTAAGGCCGGACTATTAAATAAAAAGTTGCATTTTTACAATGCTGGAGTAAATGTACTCTATTATCTTTCTCTGCTGGCTTCCTTAGTGTAACTGAACCACGTAAGCTTTTTCCACCCATTGTTTTAAAATGTGCAGGATAAACAGTTTCTCACTTTCCCCTTCCTTCAGATATGAAACAGATTCATAGCTATTGTGGGGAAATACAATGAGCTTGCTGCTTTACCAAAGGTTGCACTATAATTTCTAAGTCGTCAGTCATTGACTTTGGAAGTCATTGGCTCAAGGCTGTAAAAGCACCAGCAAAGTCTGGACTTTCGACCAACTAGATTGGATTGTAAACAATGACTTTTGTGTCACTGTGGCTTCTGACTTTCCCCCTTCTGCACCAGGAACCGTAGCTCCTTTCCGCCCCGAAGTCTTTGCTATGGTTGCTCAGACAAGAGTTGGAAAAAGGCCAGCGTTATTTCCTGCAACAACAGGACCTGTCCTTGCGCGGAGATCAGATCCGCCTGGAGCCACGTTCCCACGCGCTTTGCCTGTGCCCACACGCTCCCGTTCTGTGATGCGTTGCTCTCCCGAACCCAGATCACAAGGTGCAAGTCTGAGTGTGTCTTTCCTATTCTCACAGAGCGCTGTGAAGACAGGCAGCTGTTTCATATGTCTGCTGGTCCTTCTGACTATGCTGCTCTTGGTAGCGCTGGGCATAGTTTTCCCCCCCACTGAGGTCAACACTGTGACGGCTGAGGTCACCGACCACAACCCGGCTTCACCCCTGCTGAACTACAGCAGGATCTCCTTGCCGCCGGAGCACATACCCTATTTCCTCAGCAACAACAAGAAGGTCGCCAAGTTATGCCGCCAGGACCCACTCTGCCCTTTTAAAGTAAGATACGGTCTTCTATTTTTCAGGCTCCGGCACGTCAGGAACTCTTTTTATTTGTGTCATATTGTATTCTAAGTTTTGCCACTTAAACTTCACATTTTTCTCAGCAACAGTTTTAAATAATGTAATTTACTGATCTACTGCAATGTCCTTGCCAAGGAATGTTTCAATGAACTTTGTGATTTTTTTTTTTATTATTTATTTATTTTTTGACAAAAACAATACAGTGCTGTGAAAAAAATATGTTCTTCATTAACACATTTCCTCTGTTTTTGTCTTGGTTTTTGGCACCATACTTTTTTAGTTATCTACCTGTACAGATTTTGTGTTCAGTTAAGTTTAGCCACAATTTTATTTGCTGTCAAAATATATATTTTGGCGTTTTATTTTACAGAAAATAAGAATTTATTTTGTGTGATGAATAAATGAGATTTTAAATATAACATCTTTCCAGATTTTAAATGAAGTAACACTGTGCATTTATCCCATTTTTTTGTGTATTGATACAATTAAAATGCACTTTGTATTTATTATTTATCATCATGCATAGTTTTATGTTTGCTCCTCTGGGTACACATTTCCTATTCTATTCTATTCTATTCTATTCTATTCTATTCTATTCTATTCTATTCTATT
>VMRN01000010.1:6115647-6375998 GCA_010277015.1 Poeciliopsis turrubarensis | reverse complement strand
TTCTATTCTATTCTATTCTATTCTATTCTATTCTATTCTATTCTATTTGCACTTTGGGAAATTGGGAAATTGTTTCATTGGGCTATCGGATGGATTAGCTAATTACTAACCTTCATGTTTTCACCTCATATTTTTCTTGTTCTGTAGATTAATATGAATTCACAGGATGATCTGCTGTATTTCACCAGCAAGCTTCCTGTAACTTCATTTCGCGTCATCTCTCTGTGGTGGAGTGATGGACAGATACAGCCTCTGTGGGGCAAACACTTTGTTTTCTTTGTAACAGGATGCTTTGCAGAATCCGTCGCACTGTTGGGGCTACGAGAAAAACTGCGGTGCAGAGAAACGCTTCAGCTATCCCGTCTGCACCAAGGTTAACTCCGGATGGTAACTCCTCTAAGACCATTCATGCATTTGACCAAATCGCATTTGATTCCCCAGTGGAATTGTGATTTTAAGCTCAACATGTTCCTCATGCACATCGCTGGCCGCGCTTCCCCTGATCTGCCTAAATCTTGAATGTGTCAGGGCCCGCTCGCTGGACGCAGCCCAGGAGCTTTTCTGGAAGCAGGCTGATTTTGGTTACGTCAAGGAACGACTCTCTGAACTCAAAACACTCTGCAAGGCCGGCGAGCCGGTACGTCCACTCATTTCCTTAGTTCTCACGAGCTTTCTTAGTCAACAGGAAAAAACAGCGAGTCCAAAAAAAAAAAGAAAAAGAAAAAAAAAAAAAACTGACTCACTGTTCAACAAAAACATAAAGACAATGAGGCAGGAGTATTTTTTTTGCCGGCGCTAAATAAGTCAGATGGAAAGGGTTACTTTGAGAGACCGTCCTCCCAAACTCTGATGCATGCTTCGTGAAAGTCAGTTAAACGTGATTTATTTTCATGGTGCTTTGTTTCCCCAGGGAGATTCGTCATTAAAATGCAGCAGCTACGCAAGATTCTGCAGAGCAACAAATCTTTACCTGGACTTGCAAAATCCACGCAGAAGTCACGAGAGGTCGGTGGCGTTTAGAAGCCGTTTCCCTTCCCCATAACAACAGTGACCCGAATCTCGGCCGTCTTCGCTATCCAGGTATGACGAGGACTTCATCCGTGCGGGGGAGATTGGCGGACGCTGCAAACTGAACAAGCAAGCGCTGGCAGCCGAAGGAGATCACAAGAGTCCTCTGCAGTCCTGGTGAGCGCCGGTCCATTGACGCACGCAGAGCAAACACTTCCTGTAGCGCTTTGGTCTGTAGAAATGAGCTTGCGGTGATTTCTTTCTAAGTGATAAATGTGCAGATCCCGAATAAGTCTTGAATTAAAACTTTTACACGTTATTCTTTCATTAAAGAAAGATGTACACTTAACAAATGAATATAGAAGGAATCATAATAGAAAAAAACAACGATTTCTTTAACAGCACAAAGATAACATACCAACTTTTTTCAGTCAAACGTACGTCCGTCACAAACAAGCTGTCTTTACGAGAACGGAGTCGGTTTCACGGTCTGCACCAAGCTTAAAAGTTAGAATCATATTTTATTGCTGCAAAATCTGAAAGTTTCATACAAATGAAGACCTGAAAAATACAACTGACCTTTTCACTCATCTCCTTTTATTCTGGTACCCTTAATAAAATTGATGGCTTTCATTAAACACCTAATTATTCAATGGAGGCCACTGGTGTGTAAAATAATCTCAGTTTAAATCCAGATGTTCCATAAATCCATGACGAAACAGTTTGACATACTGCAGACATACCAAGACGTCCAGCGAGGGCTTTAATCAGAGGAGCGGCTAAGAGGCTCACGCCGAGATCAACGGCTCAGGTAGCAACTGGACCAATTGGAGGAGCGTCGGGCACTACACCAATCGCGTCTTCATCCGGTCTGATCAAGCGTGGTCAGGTCAAGAGGTGCTGTCTGTAGAGCTGCGAGAGACGTACAGAAACATCTGCAGCAAAAGGGGGCTGAATACAAACTAACCCCCCACGTATTGGATTTTTCATTCCCATTACTACAATGTATTTTTTTTCCCCTTCCAGCTTCTAATTACGTTGCTAGATCACATAAAAACCCAATAAAAACACTGGAATTTGTGGTCATCACGTGGAAAAATGTGAAGAAAATCAAGTGATATTGATACTTTTTCAGCGGACAGGGTGTCGTGGAAAAAAAATGGATTTTGAGTCATAACTGCAAAGTGCACAAAGGCCTTTCCGTGCAATTTTTGTGCAACCTATAAGATCGATTTTTGACAACCGCTTGCCTGTTACGCTGCCAAATATGAAAAGAGGTCCGGAGGGCTCAACACAGTTCCTCTGTCAGCATGCTCAGACTGCAGGGACATTATGCTTATGCTCATCATTTCACTATTTTATAATCAATCGCACTGCAATGCATCACAGAAATGTTCCTTTTTTAATGCTGTGTGTCAGCCGTCGTCTTTTAACCTCACGTATGCATCATCCGCATCATAACATACTGACTTGATACGTTTTCGTCTGAGTTCTGATTCTTTTTCTTCTCCTTTAGACCACTGCCATACCTTATTTACCAGTGCACACACAGCTTCCCTTAGACACTTGCAGTTCATAGTTGAATCTATGGTTGTGGCCTCCGTTCACGTCAACATTTAGTAGTTATTTTTCCACAAAAGACTGATGACTCAAAGCCATCCAGAATGTCAGACTCTGTGCTTTTACATGCCCGTTTTTACGTCCTACATAATGTCTTGTGATTTTTCACGTACAGCTCTTTGCGACTTTGTCCGTGAAAAGCGCCTTGTAAATAAATCACACTCATTCATTCGGTTACGCAAACACAATCCAGATGGTTGCAGAAATGTTGACTGCACACAGCTGTCCACTGAGGGAAACGGAGAATCCTCCCGAACCAGAATAGACAGAATAGATGTCAAAATTTACGACCTGCAGGCTTCATGGTTCAGCATTTGGTCCAACAGATGTGGACTGTTAAACCACAAGTCTATGGTTTAACATTGTGCATGTAGAGAGTTCATGTACCCATGTACTCATTATTTTAATGTTTCTCATTATTTACTGCTTTAGAAAAGACATATTTATGAAGTGAATGTTTACTTTCACTGTTTCGCTCTGTGGATCTATTGAAACGATCACTGTGGCCTAAGGAAAGACTCATAATGTAGCTCCTTTTTTTTATGTGTTAACACACCCACACATAAAATAACTGTTCCCTGACCGGGAATCGAACCCGGGCCGCGGCGGTGAGAGCGCCGAATCCTAACCACTAGACCACCAGGGACCTGGAAGGTTTTCTGTGGTGGCCAATCAGCTGCTCGGTGCTGCTCTAAGGCTTTCATTGATTTTCATTGGTACAGTGCCCTGAGACATTTGTGGTTGACACTATATATAAATAAACTGAACTGACGTAAACATAGTGGGAATTCTCAATGTAATAGAGGATTCAAATAGTTTAAACAGAACTTATGACTACAGTCACTACATGAATTATGAAATACGTTTTCACAATTTTCAGAATTTCCACAGCATGTAGTTTTCAATTTTTAGTTTTATTTTCATTTAAAGATGAAAGGAAAATTATGTATTAAAAAAAAAAAAAAGTCTCTAAAAATGTAAGTAAAATAAAGGGCAGCAATCCTCTGTTCCAACATTGACTCTGACTAGACACACAGATTCACATATCCTATTTATTAGTGTGTCCGTAATAACACTCTATTCATTTATGATGTAAGAAACAGGAAGCCAGTAGGAAATCTACACACAAATTAAAAGAAGAAAAGAATCGAGCCAGCCAGGAGTCGAACCTAGAATCTTCTGATCCGTAGTCAGACGCGTTATCCATTGCGCCACTGGCCCGCATGTTGAAGCACCGCCTCCACAGAGACTTTAAAGGCTGCGTGGCCGAGCACGTGATTCTCACAGGAGGGGGAGGGGATTTCAGGCAGCTCAAATAACAAAGGACATGAGGTTTCCTGAAACCCTGAACACGTTTCAGTTTCTATAAGACTGACTTTAGCTCATGAAATGCAGTGTAAAAATAATTTTATTCTCTCTTTTTTGCTTCCGGCCTGCAAGCCTGTCCTCATACTATAGATCACATATGTCAAACTCAAGGCCCGGGGGCCAAATCTGGCCCGCCGTAGCTTTTTATGTGGCCCTCCACAGACTTGACTAAACATTAAGTGTGATTAAATATTATATTATCAATCATATCAATGCAGTTTTTATCTGTTTACTGCCAAGTTATATCAATCAATCCCTCCAGTTTCTTGAGAATTTAGTTGATGTATGATTATTGTTGCGCAGATCTGCTCATTAGTTCAGATGTGGGTGCATGAATAGACATTTGTGTGTGCACACACACATACACACATTAGTATGCCACTCTGCAGCGCTTCTCAGCAGGTGTGGGAAATCTGGCCCAATCAGCAGCACCCTCAACTCAGGTATATAAGGAATCCACTAACCACTTTACTGGTTTTGCAACAGAGCTGAGGAAGGCAAACACAGCCTCCAAAGCAGCATTTCATGGAAAAGGACTTATAAGGACTACTGGTAAGCCACTAACTGGGCTCAATTGAATGTAATTTGACTGTAGTTTTACATTTGAGAAATGAAATGAAGAATTTATTGAAGTAACAGTTTGCACTGCTAGTTTATAGTTTGGTTTCACTAAATGTATGTTAAGATATCTAATGTAAAAAAACCTTATGTCCTAAGAAAAGAAAAAAAAAACCTGTAATTCTAAAGTGTGTGGATTTGTTCGATTCAAACTAAACCAAACATAAAATTTAATAATTTAATACTGTGAATTCACGGTTAAAATTGTAAAAGAAATGTATGTTTAAGGTTAAAAATTTAAATGAGTCATTAAGATAAATTATTAACTTTGAACCAAATGTCTAAAATGTATGTTAAAATATTTTGTATGTGTTTTGTAGGTTTTTCACCTGTTCTGTTCACTGGTTCTCACTCATTGGTGAAAATAAAAAAGATTGAGTGAATTCCTGAAGTCTTCAAGTCCTCCTTTTCAAGTGTAGGAAGCCATGAAATTATAGGACACTTGACAATTATAGTCCATGATTTATACAGCGAGTAAATAAACAGTTGCATTTATTATTAGTTCCTGAAGGGACTGAAAAGATCTTCAATAATATCATGTCATTTTAAGAATTCATTGATATATTAACAGTTTGCGGACAGGTTCTATGAACACATTCTGGCACAACCGGCCCTTTAAGAGCCTTCATGATCTTGATTTGGCCCAAAACGAAAGTGAGTTTGACCCACCTGCTCTAGATGGTTTAGACATGATGACATGAAAATTATTTTTCAAGGCTTTAAATTAGGAAGTAAAATTTCTTTTATGTCATATTCGATATATGTAGCATTTTTATAACTGGTGTTAACATATTATTATGCCATAAAATGGTACTGTGTGCGGGGAAAATGCATATACATGATTCTTCCCCTTGCAACTAAACCATTCCATTGCAGCTCTGGCTCTATTAGTTTTGTTCTTCTGGATGGCAAGCCTCTGCTCAGTCTCAAGTTTTCATTTAGCTTTACATCATATGTGGCCAATATCCCCACAGTGTAATTCTTTTACATATTTGCCCTTTTTTTTTTTCCTTTTCACATGTACAATATGATCCCTTTTTGAAAGCGCAGAATGATGATCAAAGTCTGTCATATTTCTTTAGGTACGCTGAACTACAGACGTACTCTGAACTGAACTTCCGCCCCGTGGAAGATGGCCACTGTGACATCATTATAGAAAAACCAACGGTTTTCATGAAACTTGATGCAGGTGACTCACTGACTGTTTCACGCTCAGCTGCAGTTATTTAAACAAGCCAAGTTAAGATGTTTCAGACGTCCGTTTACATTGTGTTGGCAATAATTTGAACTAAATTAACATGCTTGTTGCCTTCCTTTTTGGAGCGTTCAGAGCATTGTTTATTTGTCGTTTTCTTGCCCAAAAGGAAAAAAAAAGTTTTCCTCTTGTCAGTCAATATAAAAACTCTTAATAGTGTTTTTTTGTTTGTTTTTTGTTCTAACAGGGGTGAACATGTACCACCATTTCTGTGACTTTGTGAACCTCTACATCTCTCAGCACATTAACAACTCCTTTAGCTCAGATATCAACATTGTCATGTGGGATACGGTGAGTACCAGTGGCCTCTCATTACCATTTCATGAAAGTTTAATGGTTTATTTTTTTTATTTTTTCAAATCTACATCATAATTGTGAGGGTTAAAAAGCAATTAGTGACTTTAGTTGGCACAAATGATGATTATTAAGTCCAGAAATATTGAGTTGGCAATTTGTTCTAAGAAAATCTGAATGGTTTTCATCGTTCATCGTCTGTTAAAGTTAAGCAAAGTGTTTTTTTTTCTGGTGAATGCATGTCTTTTTTTTTAAGGGACAAATAAAAAGAAGAATAATAGTTTTTAACAACACAAGGCATACAAGAGTAATCAAAAGTCTGAAAATATTTGGGGAAAGCAGGGAAGACTGAACCTGCAGAGTGAGTTAATCCCAGCTCAGTTTAGGTATGTAAAAATGTGGATTATAGTAAAATCTTTGTAATTTAAGTACTGAAAACTCACTTTGGAAAATAATTAGATTTTGACCTGTGAAATATGTTTGAATATTATAGTTTAGATTTTTTTTTTTTCATTTGTTTTAATCAGACATGCTTATGTTTCTCCTTTTGAATGTGTTTTTTTCATTCCAGAGTTATTATGGTTATGGTGATCTGTTCAGTGAAACGTGGCAGGCCTTCACAGACTATGACATCATCCACCTGAAGACCTATGACTCTAAAAGAGTGAGTCAAACCTCAAGTTTTGGTGCAAAATTTGTTCTCCTTTTTCAAAAGAAAATATTAAATATTTACTGATTGTGGCTGAAAGCTTGTTGTAATACAGTAGAATTAAAATTTGCATTTGAATACATACAATATTCTTTGTATGTATTCCCCATAAAATAAATGTTTAATAATTACAGATGTTATGCAAAAAACATACTCCACATTAATCTAAATACAGCAAAACTCTCCAGAATCTTTTTATTTTTGTGATTAAAAAATTTTTTTTTTTTGCAGTCAAAATCACAGATTTTGTGGCAGTGGTTGATGAATATTTGCATGGAATTTTGCAATATATTTTCCTCATTAAGTCTATTTATTGAAGAAAAAAAACCCGATTGGACATGCAAACATTTTTATTCGTTAAATAATTTAAATAGTTCAGTTTTTGTTGCTCACCATATCAGTCATGGTCCTTTTTTTTTCAATAATGTTACATTTTTCTCATGCGTTGGCGTGAAAAATGTATGAAATAAACATATGAATTTCCACGATTTCAGAATCACAACAAACTGGAAGGACTGAAAACTGTTTCTTCTTCCCAACTCTTTAATCTCCAAAAGTATTCTAATAATAGTATTAATATTTCTCTGTATAGGTTTGCTTTAAAGATTCCTTCTTCTCCCTTCTTCCAAGAATGAGATACGGTCTCTTCTACAACACGCCTCTAGTAAGTTTCCCCTCATGCATATGCAGCTGAAAACAGATATTGACATACACTTTCAAGGAGACGTTGTTTTTTTCTCTCACATTCATTTTTTTTTTTTTTTTTCTCGGATCGCCAGAATTTCTTTGACTTTATTCACGGAGTTGCATCCAGGACTGAACTGAGGCCTACTTTTGTTTTGTTTCTATTTTTGTTTAATATTCTGAAAATTCATGTTTTTTTTTCCTTGCAAATAAATCAATAAAAATAATAACTTCACATTTTAAATCCAAGTCTTCCAATAATTAACGTTGCTGGCCAGTTTGAACAACCTAGTGCCATTTTACCTCACATTTGCTTTAAATGAACCTTACACAGTTTGATTTCATGCTGAATATTCTGTGCATTGGCTAGGAGTTTTCCCCCCCCCCCCCCCCCCACACACACACTTTTATGATTATCATCATTACAATTATTATTATTCATTGGTCTGTCTCCAGCACAAGCACGACAATATTAGGTTCAGTCAGAAACTTGCAATTTGTGTCAAATATTTATGTAATATATTCAAACCATCAGCAGGTTCCATGTGCTCGGGTCATTTAAATGATAATTCCAAGGAGATCGCTATAAAGATGATAGCATATAAATATGTGTTGTCCTGCGGTTCCAGCCTTGAGGTGTGAAATATTGCTAGGTCAGCCTCAAGCTGAAGCTGATTGCCCCTGCAGCATATGTCATGTTTTTATTCATGTGTTCACATTTGGAAATGCTCTGCAGGAGAGTGTGCATGAAATTCTAAGACTTGTGTCAAGTGGATGGTCTCATGTGAAATTCATTTCACAGACAGGAATATACGTTGCTAAGTGTCTTTGTGTGGTTAGATGTAAAAGAGCCTTATTTCTAAAGTAGAAGAACATGTTTTTTTTTTTTTGAGGATATTAAAAGTGAATTTTATGCGAGTGAACGGGTTTGTCTTCTGCCGATTGCAGGTCACTGATTGCCACACTGAAGGGATGTTTAGGGCGTTTTCTCAGCATGTCCTGCATCGGCTTAACATCCCGCAAAACGGACCAAAGGTATGCAGGGGCATTTCTTTTTGAGATATGCGTAGGCCCTTTTTCATTAGGGCCTACAATTAAAACAAGCAAAATTTAAGGCAAGGCACGTAATCTCACCAGTAAGCAGTAACTGGTTACTGGAGACCAGTAACCAGTTCCTGATGTGACTGACAGATCATCGTTCTGCACTTTATGGACCATAAAGTTGGATTTTTTTTCTCGTTGCAGGACATTGAGCTGAAAGGGACTGATGATGAGTTCACTGATTCTAATCAGCCGTACAGCCAGGAAAGATTAGTACATATGGATCTATGGGCCTATTAGCTTCTAAAACCCAGCGTGCATATTGAACAGCTCTGAGTTCCCAACTTTTAAGGAATGATTTCATGAGGATTTCTAATGGAAAATATCTCTTATCGCTTGCAGTTGAAACCTGAAATGTCTTTTGATCATGTGGGGTCCTGGATTCTGTTGACCTTGTCATTGCTGTGATTAACATATCAGTTCTGCAGTGTTAAGAGAGCAAAGTTGGGGCACAATCCTCTCTTCATCCTCTAATCTGTAACTCTGCAGAAATCAAAAGATTTTTATGGTGTCCAATTTAAAGCGATCATATCTTTGGGACCAGAAAATCGTGTTAATCTCCTCCGTTCTTTGTAGCAGCTCATGGGTTATTCATAGCCGTCGCCGAAAATATGATAGAAGTCTGTTAAGGGAGATGTCGGTCTGTTGCTGATACCAGACCAGGAACTGAAATAAATGACCTCTCTGGTCCAAACCCTTTCTGGACTTTTCTACTTTCATCACCAGATTAATGGTGTCAAGAAGTCACTCAAACTGTTGGTCGTCTCTTTTACGCTGTCTTCGTTCTCCTCAACCATCCTCTCCTCTTATATCCCCTTATCGTAATTGCTGTACTCTGTTTTCACTTTCCCCTCAGTCAAAGGTGAGATTGAGAATTTCTGAAAAAGTCCATCCATCCACAGGCTAAATGTCCCGATCAGCCACTGGGCGAGAGGCCACCTCAACTGACTTCTTTAGATCCGGAGGAAAAGAAGCTCAACTCAGTGATGTAACTCCCTGCTCTAACTAAGGCAGAGTCTATCCACCTTAGAGTTGAAGCTCACTTAATTCGTAGACTTGGTCCTTTTGCTGCTGTGATCCCAGCCGCATGCTCTGAAAGCGCACAGATTGCGTCGAATCCTTTGATCAGCTTGAACGACGTGACTGACTGATCATCGTTCTGCGCTTGAATAAAGTGGGATCTTTTTCTTGTTGCAGGACTCTGAAACAAGAACACTGAAATTAAATCGACGTTTTCTTTCACCAAGCAATAGATCAAAGGTGTCCACACTTTTGCAACCAGATTTTTAAAAATTTGTTTTCTTCCTTTTTTACCTTAAACAGATTTTTGTTTTTTATTAAATTATTTTTCTTGAGCTCAGAAAAACCTGAAATTTCACAACCTTTGAGATCCAGGTAACATCAGTGTAGAAGGTTCACCTTTTCACCATGAACAAAAGGTGGCAGTATAGACTAAAGAAACAAAAGGACTCACTGTTTTTCCTGTTAAGGAGACTGTTTTCAGCATTTAGAAATAACTCCTAGAGCGCTTCCAGACGACAGACCCTGCTTACCCTGTTGAAAATCAGACATGAAAACTTTGAATTAGCAGCTGTTTTCCCATCAGCCCACCTTTTCTGGCCTTAGCTGGCGGGTTATTGGTTTTCGTCTCTGTTTTCAGGAGGGGCGAGTTCGTGTCACCCTGCTGGTGCGCAGCACAGAATACCGACGGATCCGAAACCAAGTGGAAGTGAGTTCACCGCCACCTTCTGTCTTTCTGTCTTTTTTTCTTCGTTGCTCCGATTTTTCTTCATTGTCTTTCTGCTTCTTTCTCTGCCCTTTACTAAAACAACTCTTCCACTCTGTCATTGATTTGCTGCCCACCTCCATTAAGGGGTTGTTTAAAATCTTATTTGTGATAAAACAGCACTAAGAGGCTCGTGATTTATGTTGCGGCCATTTGCTCACATCCTTCTGTTGCTCTCACAGCTGGTCAACGCCCTGAAGACTGTGGCTCTGCTGGAGGTCAATGTGGTGGACTACAAGTACAAGTGAGTTTCTGATCGCTGCTTGGCATCGCTTTGCTTGAACGTAGCTCAGGGGTGTCAAACTCCAGTCCTCAAGGGCCGCTGTCCCGCAGTTTTTAGATGTGCCACAGGAACAAAACACTGGAATGAAATGGCTTAATTACCCCCTTCTTGTGTAGAGAAGTTCTCCAGAGCCTTGCTAATGATCTAATTATTCTTTCCAGTTGTGGTGCAGCAGAGGCACATCTAAAAGTTGCAGGGCAGTGGCCCTCAAACGGCGGCTCGTGGTCAACATCCAGAATCTGAAATCCAGCTTTGGTGACAGACACAACATGCCATGTTTGTCATTTGAGAGTATTTACAAACATTATTATATGGAGGGGCTGAGTTTTTCTTAAAATAACACAGACATTTAGTTTTGTTTTAGTAAGCGTTTTAAAAATTAAATCTCTGACTTCGAGTCACCTTAAAATTGCACTCCTTCCCCCCTTTTCAGGCTTTCATATTCATTTATAAAGCATTTTTTGAACACCCTCCTTATATTTGTTGTCAATTTTCTGCAGACGCTTCTTGTCTAGGTACGTAAATTTGGATATTTAATGTCTTGAAATTGGGGCTCTGTCTCTGTAAGAAACTCTTGATCTTTCTGAAACTCCGCCTTCAGGAAGTCATCAAAACGGCGCTCCTCTGTTAACCCTGAGAATGAGCTCAGCTGATGTGCAGTTCCACCAGTTGTTTGGTAATTGCTGCTGGCTGATCTGGAGGAGCGCGTTAAGGAGGAGGGGTGCTCTGTTATACAGAAGCTTCGAAGCTTGGAAACTGCAGCTCTGAGGTGGAGCTGCATCTCGAAGGCGGAGCTAAGCCCACCCAGACGTTTTGCACAGCTGGATGGTCTCTGCTGGAGATGAAAAGTTTCCTCAAATATGCATGAAAGTATGTTTTTGATGAGGAAATTACATTTTAACATAATGTCAAGTTCAAAAAACTCAATTTTACATATCGCCGTTTTAAAATGACATTTTGTTTCCATATGTTTATTGTTTTGAGTGAAGAGAAACTTCTGAATATGAGAGTGCGGGTTGACCGTTTACAAGAAATGAACCTTTGACTATTTGAAAAGTGTCTTTGTGGACCCTCAAGATGTGAGCAGACGTTGTTTCTGAAGTTGAGGCGGACAGATGTGGAAATCCTTGTGCGTCTTTCAGGGACGTTCCCTTCCTGGAGCAGCTGAGACTCACCCACAACTCGGACATCTTCATAGGGATGCACGGCGCCGGACTCACGCACCTCCTCTTCCTCCCCGACTGGGCCGTCATCTTCGAGCTGTGAGCGACATTTCTGTTTGGTTTTTACCGTCTGTGTGAGTGAATGTCAGGCAGGCTTCCGGTTCGGCAGCGTCCTCTTCATGAAGCACCTTTCAACCGCTTGGTGTTCGACTGTGAAATAGCGGCTAATTAATCATTGCCCATCACACCTGGCAAGCCTTGGCAGACAAAACGCCCATAGGCTGTGTGTGTTTGGATCTGTGTGGTAGCTTTTTTGTTTGCGTGTGTGTGTGTTTATATTTATGCATGGCACGAGGGAGTGAAGCATGATGGGCACACGTGCGATGAAGAACAGAAGACTGAGGGAAAGAGAGGCGTGGTGGAGAGAACAAGAGCTGAGTGTCGGCGTCTGTCCTTTCTTAGATATAACTGTCAGGATGAGAGCTGCTATCGAGATTTGGCTCGCCTGCGGGGGATTCGATATGTGACTTGGCAGAAAATGGACAAAGTTCTCCCCCAGGACAAGGTAGGGAAACTCCGGCACGAGGTGCTGCACTTCGACTTCGTCTCCCCCTACATCGCAGTCGATGCGAGTTTACAGTCTCTCTTAAAAGTGAGCCTCTTGGAACAACTGCAAACTTCAATCTGTTTTATTGGTATTCTGTGAAGAAGACCAACACAAGGTAGTGCATAATTGGTGAAGTTGTGAATGATGCATTGTGTTTTTAAAAATGCTTAGCAAGTCATCTGAAAAATGGGGTGTGTGTATTTGATTGAACTGCTGAGTCAAAGTTTTTTCCAACCGAATGTAGATGTAATTAAAGCTGCAAATGTTTTTTTGGTAGAAGGTGGAACTTTACACACCTAAACATCGTGTTTGGCAGTCTCTAGCAGTTTCCTTTAGGATTACCCCCAACCCAGCTCCAGCCGTCTTCCCGCCTGAAAAAAATTCCCCATTGCATGATGCTGCCACCACCATGTTTTAGCATGGGGATGAATTGTTCAGGGTCGTAATGTGTGGTGTTAGTTTTGTCTAAAGGTTTCAATTTACTTTTCAATGAAAAAATGTTTGAAAATAATTTATATTCTTCTCAATAACCAGTGGAACAGTCGAGCTTTTGTTATGAGTGATGAGCAGCTTTTTCCACTGGTATTTTGACATTTTTTTGAAGCTGGAAATCCTCTATGCCAAGACCCTAATCTTTAGCTACCTCCACAGATTTAAGTTGGATTTCCGCCTGGGCCTTTGAAATAAGTTACTGCTAAAATTCAAAGATCATTTTAAAGTTAAATCTTACAATGAATATGAATTCATGCCACACTTTTCAGATTTTTCCTTGTCAAAAATCTTGAGAAAGGTGAGAAAGGTGACCTTTTCCTCCCGGCTCACAGTTGTTCACTACAGTTCTTTGTGTCGGTAAAATCCCAGGAAAGTACATTGAATTTTGTAGTTGTACCATTTAAAAAAATAAATAAATAAATAATAATAATAATAATAAAAAAACCCAACCTAAAATCAAAGAACACGTTTGCAAAATATTGTAGTTGCAGTGTGCATTTACAGTTCCAGCTCACTGAACTTTTTGGGCATGTTGAAAACACAAACCCGTCCTGTTGTACTCTTCTATTAAACTTTCCTTTCGCTACACGTCTTCTCTCATGCTCTTCTAGGGCCATCATCCGACTCTTGGGGACCATCCTAAGTTTACCAACTACTCCTTTGATGTGGGGGAGTTTATGCGCCTCGTGCTGGAGGCAGCCGGTTATGTCATTCGGCATCCCAAATGGCGGCGCGGCATCCGTCACGACGAACTCTGAAGCGTCTGAAGCCTGCAGCGGAGGTCTTTACTTGAATTTTAAACAGAGCGTGTTTTAAGGGCGTTGCTAAAAGTTACCTCACCGACTGGCTAAATCTCAGTCGCACAGTGTTGCGTTCGCCACCTCCGGTCTGCCGCTCCGACAGATCCGGATGAAAGAAAGAAGTGCGGCGACAGCTCCCGTTTGAGTAGCTTCCACTGGCCTTATTAGTGTCGGATCAGTTAAAGGCTGCGCGGAGCCGAAGCAGCTGGAGAGCGATCAGATGTCCCCCCCCCCCCCCCATGTTTCTTCATTACCTCCGCAGCAGCCACTTCATTCCACGTCGTCAAAGTTGGTAAATGAGCAGCTGTTTCGGCACGCCTTCTCGTGCGACATCCCGTCCGCTTCGATCAGCGTCACGTTGACGGGAGGCTCTCGAGGGCCGCTGACAATCACGCTGCGGTTTTTTGCGAGCGCAGCCGGCAGAAACCAGCCGAATGTCAAGGATAGTCGCACGCACGGAGCAAAACACTTCCCCGTGCTGTTACTTTAAGTTTTCACTGCGCTACGAAAGCGTAAAAATACGTACAATGTAATATCAGTTCAATGTTGCATAACTCTATAGGTGTGTTTTCACACGCGGAGCCTCGTGAAAATACTTCCACATTTCGTCACATTACAGCCACTGCTCACTGGATTTTATTTGGTTTTGTACTGGATAGAACTCAAAGTAGCGTATAGTTGTAAAGTGGAATAAACTGATTGTAAATATTGTTGAAATTTTGTTGGAGATGAAAATCGGATGCCCCTTAACACAACCCAGTGCACCCAATTTTCCTGCATAGGTCCACGGCTCATGTGGAAGAATTTGGTGAATGGTGAATCCCTCACATCTGGCCTGCAGCGAGGCGGTTCTACAAAGTACAAAGTATGAATTTGGGGGCCCACATACAAATGCACACTTCTCAGATTTTATTTGTAAAACAAACAAATAATAAAAAAAAAACCCCATAAAGGCAGTTCTTCATTTTTGTTCCACTTTACAATAATGAGCTACTTCATGCTAGTTTGTGACATAAACTCCCAGAAACGTGAATGTGTAAATATTTAAAAGGCTAGTTCTTATTTGAAAAGCACAACATTAGTTGTGCTTTTCTTGAGTCTTCCTTCATATCTTACTTTCGTTGTTTGGGTCCGGTTTCATGCAGAAACCGCACCTTACTAAGTACACATGGTTCAAATATTCTCATCGCTATGGTAACTCTAAAAGCTAAAGACAGACCAGGCAGTCGGTATTTCTTTTTGAGAATCAGTATTAATGTTTGAGTTTTGTAGTTAATGTTGTTAAAGCAAATTCAATTATGTGTCACAGATTTGTGAGATTTTGTTTGTTTAACTCTGATTGTTACACATTTGTTTACATTTTCGTTTCAACTTTTGTCACAATCATGGTTGAAACCGGACATTTGATGAAGGCTGTTTTATGTTTTTAAACGCCTTTGAGTCTCCAGATAATGACATTATAAAGAGGCTGCTTTGATCTGTAATTTTTATCAAATCCCCTAGAACGCTAATTGACATCATGTACGATGATAATGAAGTTGAAGAAGAAGGAAAAAAAGAGAAGTACAACATGTGTGCAGTCTAGTGCAACACAGAGTACGTTCATCTGCAGGCACAGATTTGTTTTTTTATTTATCAATGGTTTTCCTGAACTTGTAGACATTTTTTAATTCAAAAGCGGTGTGCTATTTTTGAAATAAACGATTCTTTTAAATATGCCAATGCGTTTGTGTGTTTTTTTTTTTTTTTTTGGCGCACATTATGTACAATATCAGAGATTTAATTCATCTCGATTTTATCAGTCATCTTCTGAAGCCTGACCTTGCCGGGGAGGAACTGGAGCTTCAGTCTGTTCGGTTCCTGCCATGCGGCCCTTCGCTGCTGACTCCTTTAGTTTAAACAGCCAGGTTGTGAACAGATTGAGAGCTCTTTGTTTTTGATTGTCACCATAAAAATCTGCTTGATTTAGAAGGGACATGCCACCGCCACATGGGGGCAGTGTAACACCACGCATGACATGGATTCGCTCCTGGCTGCTGGTACAACCAAGGCGCCAGGAAATAAATAATTTACAGATGCAACTGAGCAGGTGATGTTTATTCAATTGCATTTTCTTACTGTATTGCAATTTTTAAAAATGTTCTTTTTTTTTTTCTTATTTTGCAGTGGACAGTGCAGCACCTGTGCACCGTTTTCTTATTTTTTATTTTTTCTGATATTGACAGGACACTGAGCCCGTCTGGTTTGGACGCTATTTCTGGCTCTGCTCGGGTTGCGGCCGATGACCTGGCATAGCAGAAGTACAGAGTTTTGAAGAAAAACACAAGAACCCAAGTATGTGCACACTCAGTAACCCTCTGAGTGGATGATGTAACGCAAAAACCGACGAGGGTCGTATCTACTCACAAAGGTGTGAGGGGGTTTGACTCTTCAGCGCGTCTCTAGCGGCAGATGCAGAATATGCACACAAGCGCAGTTAGTGACGTTGCTCCAACACTTTTTCATCTGAACAAACAGGAGTCACGTTCTCCGCCTGAAGTGACGTTCTGTAGATATTTGCTTTTAATGATTGTTATATTTTGTGTCGTGTTGAAGATGAGCTCTCAAGCAGATAAGCAGTGCGTTTTCCTGCAACTCAAAACCAGTTTGGTTTTCAAAACGCGCGCCTTATTTTCCCACTGACATGGTTTCGATGGCCCAAAAGTGACCTTAGAGTTGTTTGTTTTGGCAATTTTCCAACACGACCATGTAACGTCTCGCTGTTGAACTCCACGGTTGAACATTTTTTCCTGCATCTCTAACTTTTGTAGAGATGCAAAAGTTAGAGATGCAGTTCTTTTCGTTTCGGCGAAGTAAAGAGAATGATCTCCTATGTCTCAAAAATTGAGAATGCACTTTGATGTTTATATTTTCTCACTGAAAACATGTTTAACGGCACAAAATGCGACAACTACCTCCCAGTGTAAAATATTCCAAAAATATTGGAATCGGTTTGACTTAAAGCACAAAAACACCAACAAGACACTCGTAGATGTGTGGATTGATGAATATTGATGTGTTTTGTTTGGTATGTTTTTCGGTTCTCTAAAGAAAAACTAGATGTTGGTAAAAAAACAACAAAAAAAAAACAGTTTTGGTTTGTCAAAAATGGATCGTTGCGAGATCAGACGCACCATAAAGCACACTTCTGTTTGTTTTGATGTATTGGTCGGTATTCATAGTTAATTTAAAAAAAGGCATTTCAAGTATGTTAAACTGAGATTTGCGAGGGCACATTAGGTGTCATGTTTTTGTTTTTCCCTTGAGTAGCACAAAACTAATATCCGATCAAGGGCCGATAAACGTTAGGGATAAGGGCTCTGCTTATGGGTAACCCTAGGAAATGGGATTCAGCCTAAATCTATTACAATCCACTCATCTTACTGCGCCCACTTTCCCATTCATCCACGGAGCAGATCAACAGGGAG
Source organism: Poeciliopsis turrubarensis (assembly GCA_010277015.1). Classification (NCBI taxonomy): domain Eukaryota; kingdom Metazoa; phylum Chordata; class Actinopteri; order Cyprinodontiformes; family Poeciliidae; genus Poeciliopsis; species Poeciliopsis turrubarensis. The sequence goes on along the minus strand of VMRN01000010.1, from coordinate 6,358,743 downwards.
GTTAATGCAGGAATATTGATCTCAGAGGGGGAAGTGTTCTTGAAGTTAAAAGCCGATTTTTATTTTTTATTTTTGTCCAATGATTTCCTCCCACGGGGTCAGAGAGGATAATTCAAGAAGAGAGGTCCCCTAACTCCATATTACTCGACGAGAAAAGCGTCCGCATGACGCGAGCTTTTGTGACGACACCCAGGCACATCTCCGTCCAGAGCCTGAAATGCATGAAAAGGACTGATCTTCATTTCGGCGAAACCGGTAAAAAGAAGAAGAAAAAAGAACTACGCAAGTAAACAGGGACGTGTAAAAAGAGTGGGCTAAATTTTGCATCGCTCATCTGCGTCCAGAAAAAGTGTTTGATGCGGTTTTTCACTGATGCTATCTGGGCCATTTGATGAAGAGGAGATGAGATAAGTGCTGTGGGCTGTTGCCTCCATTAGCTGCCCCGGCTTTAAGATAAAAGCAACCCCTGATCCCCACTGGGACGTGCATGCTCTGTTCTGCAGATTCAGATTCAGCAGGAACTTTATTTCCTTCCTCCTTCTTTTCTTCTATAGTTGTTTGCTTGTTTGGGAATCTTTGCAAAAGAGAAAAAGACAGGAGAATAAAAAAAAAAAAAAAAAAAAACGCAAAGAAAAAGCCCCGGGACAGTCTGGAGCTGTCCGTGGTGTTGAAACTGGGCCACCCTTTCGGTTAAAAGCTCGCTACCTGAATTTCGCAACTAGGTCTTACAAAGTACCTCACTTGTAGCAAACCTACATCAGTGCCTCATCTACTCTCAGTTCAAAGCCAGACGGATCGATTCGCTATAGATCCGAGCAAAGATTAATCTGCTGAAAACAACACCGCTGCACTTTTTCTCTCTGTTTGCAGGTGGCACACTTGGCCCAAAAGGTGTTCTTAGGAACTGAAACAGCGTCGTTACACCCTGCGTCTCATCCAGGCGTATGTTGCATGCCTCTGATTGTGTTGATTAGCTGCGGACGCTTTCGTTTGCCCCCCCTCCCCTTAAAATAAATAAATAAATCCCCCAAAAGTGCCTTTGACACAACCGTTACTGGCAGCAGCAGCGCAAGGGAGACATCCAAACGTATAGGATACCCCTCACCTCGGGTCGTTAGTGGACATCGATCTCTTCTAAGCCTTAATGACTGCAAATACAGCGCAGAACAATCAATCGCCATCAACACGCTGGAATATTCTGGGATGGGATAATTGATAGGCTGTCTCCCGGCGCGCAATGGAGAGGCTGCGGTGATTAAATTCTGTTTAACGTCTCGGTGGTGGTCCGTGTGCGCGCCTCTGTGTTTATGGGTGTGCGGTTCAGGCTCAGAGAAGGGGGGGGAGGGGGGTTCTGTGGTGGAAGGGAGAAGGCTTACATCATCGCGCATCTCCAAGTGTTGAAACTGGTGTGCGGTCTGGAACATGACCGCGGCGAAGACACTGGGCCGGCTATTGTTGGACGAGCGACGAGGCAACTGAGCGGCTCAGCTGTCCATCTGTCAGGAACGCACTGCCCCTTCCTCGGCTCACACACGCGCACCCTCACACACATATAATGAGGTGCTGACGAGTGAAGGGTCACACACACGCGGTCTCCTTGTGTTTGTGTAACAGATAAATAAACTGCCTTGCGGTGGAACTGTTAATATTGAAAAGAAAACATTTGGATCGTTAATTTATGCCATTTCCAGCTGGTATTACATCACCTTTTTTAGGTACTGTAAATAGAAAGCAGAGAATGTAATAAATGTATACATGAAGTGCTTAGATGTTAGGTTTTCTTTTGTTTTTTTTTCTTTTCATGGTTCCCGGTGCACCACGACGTAATCTGTGATTCAACAAGTATAAACTGACTAGTTAGCCTTCTCTGTCACGCCAAAGTCAGTTTGGGTCAAAAGTCAGAACTCGGATGTTGGTATGACGTCACGCTCAAATAGAGCGCGTTGTGGTTGGACTTTGGGAAACCATGAGGATTTACCGAAGCGGTGGCTGATGGGCAACCTTCCCAGTCTTCTCTCAGTGGGCTTCCTTGTTGAATTTCAGTCTGGAAACTCTTCCACCTACAAACAGAATGTATCAAAAGCTTTGTCCCTCCTACCATCACAGACGTAAGCATGTGAAATCACAGGGATTTAAAATGAAACCTTGCGCTTTTGTTGCTGATATTGAGTTTTTCCTGCGCGGTTTGGTGTGAAACATAGGATGAACATGTGGAAAAGGCCCTCATGCCGCCATGCTATGTACGGTTGAGGCTCTGTGGGCTTGCTGTGGGCTTGTTGCCCTTCCATGTACATTGGGACATGGCGTAATGGACAACCGGAAATACAAGGAAATTTGAAATTAAAACCTGTGCTCTATTCCAGAAAACTATCAGTGGGTCACCAGTGGATGTTTTTCACACACATTTTCTATCTACAGAAATGGAAAAACAAATTCATTTCAACCCACTTATCTTTTCTGACTTTCATGGCTAAGTCTGTGTGATTCATGCACTTTATTTGTATGTATTTATTTTATAACAATTCACGTATTTGCATAGATATTCACCAATATTGTTGTGGCTTGTAATTTTATAGATGTTTGAAACTTCTCTGAGACGTTTTTTTTTTTTAACTAAATAAATTTCGGCACATCTGGACTTCCATAGCATTTTTTTTTTCAAGGAACTCTGGGATAAAACAAACATCCTTCGGCAAAAGATTGGCTCTTCGACATCTAAAACGCTTTGATCTGCTCCGTCTCCAGTCGGACCTGCTGGAGCCCGGGCTGCTGCGTGAACTACGTAACATCTAGTGAGGGAGCAGAAGAAGAAGCGGGGCGCGGAGCGGAGCCCGGTGAACTGGGCGGGCGCTGTTGCACGTGTTCTGAATCGGGGAGGTCGGGCTCGCATCGCGTTCCTCGCGTCCAATCGATCCCCCGCTCGGGAGGAGCGACGGGAGAGCATCAGGAGTATCAACTCCTGCGTCCCCGAATCCCTTCACTCTCATCAGCATCTCTCCCGGGCGACCGCGGCGCATCTCCGCGTCAGGCTCGGGCAGCGGCTCGGAGGGAGGAAGAGGAGGCGGCGAGAGGAACTTATTCGGAGCCGGGAGCGCGCCTTCGTGGAGGGCACGGATTTAACGCACTTCTTGGAGACTTTTCAACCCTCCTCCTTCCCCCAGCCCCTCCTCCAGGCTCCAGTCTGATCTTGAGTTGGGACTCGGTGAGATCATGGCAGCCCGGAGCCGGTCGCTGTTGCTCACCTGTGCCGTTTCTCCGGCGCAGCGGTAAAGCGCTCTCTTCGCACTATTTTTTTTTTTTATTTTTTTTTGCGTGGGATCTGGACAAAGAGGTTCGGAGGGAAATAGTGTTTGAGGTCTGGAAGTTGAAGCAGAAAAGTGACAAAAAAAAAAAGTGCTCTGCTTCTCTCTCTCTTTCTCTCGCTCGCTTGGATCCTGTACAGTTGGCACTGATCATGTCTTCGAGATTGTAGATCCGGGTAAGATGGCATTTTGCCCCCCCATCCCCCCACCCCACCCCCAACTACTCTCACCCCCCTAACCACCCATCTCTTTTCACAGCGCCCTGTCAGTGGGATCGTGACAAAAAGGGATGGAGGGACGATAAGAAATGACTTTATGATGTCACTTTAGAGTTATTCGCTCTTGAATCGCGATCTTAACGCGCGCAGATCGCACCATGAGTTGAGTGAAACACCGACCCGGCTTCCTCCCGGGTGTCTGCGGCGCAAACTATACGGCAGATGGGAGGTGAGATTGATGCGGCGTTTTCACGACTGGGAGAGGAGGTTAGAAGGAGAGGCTGGAGAGCGAGCTCAAAGCTGACCGGGCCATTTTCTTTAAAAAGAAAAAAAAAAAAAAAAAAAAAAAAAACAGGGTTTGCGTGGATTGTGACGTACTGTTGGTTAGTGGGAGCGGGAAATCCACTGAGCTCAGACAAATTTTAAGATGTGAAAATGACACCTATGAACGAAACAAAGATGAGAATAACGCAGGAGTTGCCGGTTCCTCTGAGCAGATCGTGCGCACTGAGGCGGTGTGAGATGAGAGGTGTGGTGCAGGAACTCTCTTTCTCTCTCTCCCTCTCTCTTTCTCTCTCTCTCTTTCTCTCTCTCTCTCTCTAACCCCCCGTCTCTCCTCCTTCACTCACTCACTCACTCCTACACACTTAAGCGAGGAGCAAGAGTTACTCGCTGCATGTTAATGGACGCAGTAATGAGACCCCCCTATCGTGTTGTAATTGTTCGTCGTCCCCTTCTTCTTCTTCTTCTCCTTCTTCTCTCCCTCTCGTATCTCTTCGGCTCTGCACTGTGTCTTGTATTCGAGACGCCGTCATTATTCGCCCGTCGTTTTGCTCTGAACGCGGCTCTCCGGCTGTCCGGCGCTGTCATCAGGGCGGACAGGAGAGCAGAGGAGAGGGCGGCTGAAGAGGATCCGTCCTCGGGACTTAATTCTCATTGACAGTCACATTAACACGGGAGCAGCGCTCTTAATCCCGGGGAGATTACTCTCTCCAAACTGTCACCCAGTCACACAGACGCGCGCACGCACGCACGCACACACACACACACACACACACACACACACACCTGTGTAAAGGTACCTGTCCGGTGTGTATGCGCAGTCAGTCAATTCCTCTTCATATACTGTAATTCTGCGCTCAAGCAGTGGCGTCCTTTGTCTGACCGTCGACCTGGACTGCCATCTCTCTCTGCCCCCCTCCAACAAAAACACCCACCCACTCCCCTGAGAAACACATCAAGCTAAGAAACAAAACAGGAGGAAAACATAAAGCTTTTGATTACGTAACATAACTGACAAAAAAAAAAGTGAAACATTGATCTGATATTTGATCTAAAGGGATGGATACAGAGATTTGTTTTAACTTTTTTTTTTTTTACATTGCTAAAACTCGTTTTTCTTTTTCTTTTTTCTTATTTGTTTCCTCTACCAGGATGTCACATCTGCATTGTATTTATAAAGCTGAGATAACTTAGAGTCTGGTGGGTCTGGTTTCAAAACAATGTGAGGATAGGTCTGCTCTACAAGAGAGAGAGGAGTGTTATATTACCTGGGTACCACAGCTGATTTCCTGACAAGGTAAAATAAATGGAAAACTGTGTTTTCAAACATCTTTAATCGCCGTAGAACAATTTGTCCCAAGAATGACTTGTCAAAAAAAAAAAAAAAAAAAACGTCAGAGAAAGCTTTACGCAATTGTCTCTTTTTTATGTGTTTTTACAAGAAGGGTAAAGGGCTAGCAAATATCAAATCGGCATGTTGTGACGTCGTTGTGACCGCCCCCCGCAGATGTGATCACCCCGGAGTCAGAGCCGCATCACGCGTCGGCGTAGATGTGGGTAATCTTCTCACAGAGGGTTCAGCGTGATTGGCTGCGAATGAGGATGGAGATTGGATTGTGCGCACGTTTGTGAGGGGTTGAGATTGGACAGCAACGTGGAAAGGGGGAAAAAAAAAACTAACAAAAAAAAAACAGTAAGGTTCAGGCGGGAGAAGAAGAGCCGGAGAGCGAGGGAGAGATCGGAGGGCGGGAGGGAAAAGACGTAAAGATGACATGTGCATGCTTGTGAAACGACGAAGCTTCGCCTGCATGATAACGCACGCGGTAGATAACGTGGGAAAATCAAGCGCGTGTGATTGACAAAGCGACATCCGGGCGGAGCAGATTGGGGATCACCTACTCACCTACTGGCGCTAACAGATTGACTGTAATCAGCGCAAGGAGGAAGAGGAGGGGAAGAATAAGCCCTCCCAAGCCTCTCTCCTGCCTGTGACGCCGTGGAAACGGATGCGGACCAAAAGCCGCGATGCAGAAGAATGACTGTGTCAGGCCACCTTCTGTGTGCATTGATTCAGAGAATGTGAAAGTGATGTCACCCAAATGCAAAAGAAACAGAAGACAAACAGGACTGGCTTGTCTTCTTAAAACAGGAGATCCATTACTCTAATGGAGGCAGGAGGGGAGAGTAGATCAATGAGTGCGAGTGCTGCGTGTGTGTGTGTGTGTGTGTGCGCGTTTGCTTGTGATACCTTGTGGGGACCATTTTCCTGACACATCCCGCGTTGTGGGGACCCGCTGCTCCTTGAGGGGACTGAAGCCTGGTAACACTGTTTTTGGGTCAGGGGTCAGATTTAGGACTAAGATGTGCATTGAGTTTTGTTTAGGGTCAGGGTTAGGAAAGGGGTAAGGGTAAAGTTCAGGCTGTAGAAATGAAAGAAAGTCAATGGAAAGTCCGCACAAAGATAGCCACACAAACTTGTGTGTGTGTGTGTGTGTGTGGTGGTTTGGAGTGGATCCACTGTCCTGTATTTCTGTGATCAGAATGGCATCTTCTGAACGGAGCAGCAAGAACAAGCAGTGCGATGATGTTCACACACATCACTACACATATCCATAATAATAAAAAAAAAAGTAGTTAAAATCGCTATTGCTCAAACTGTCAAACAAAGTAAAAGTTCTCGTCAGCAGATTTGTGTGCGATCTGGTAAAGTCCCCCCCCCCCTCCCACCCCCCCAACTCTTCTCCGCGTCAGTCCGCCTGTCACTACGGGCTCCGGCGGGTCCAGACAGAGCAGTTTTCGTCACTCCTCTTCACAGCATTAACTTCTCCTCCATCCATTCTCAGTCAGTGAGTCAGCCACTGCAAGGCCTTGTCTTCCCCCCACCACCACCACCACCTCATTCCCTCGCCTCCATGTAGCAGCGGATAGCCTCACTCATACACACTTCCGCATGGCCTCCGCTTGAGAAGGCAGTGACAGGCATCAAGAGGTTTTTGTAGAGTGAAGAGAGATGAATCGTATGCTGGGGAGGGATTTTCATTCACCAAACATCTGGAAATGTTCTGCCCAAAGCGGGTTTCGAGGCTCTAACGCTCCTCCGGGAAAAGTGACGCCACCTCGCGTGCCTCAAGGTGATTTTCCCCCCACAGCTTTACCTCACTTTGACCATGACAAATCTCCCTAAGTGATAGTAATGATTGTAATTGAACAGGCACAGTTCCTTCCCACCGTGATCCATCTATCACCTTGGATGCAATCTGCTGCCTCCCAATTTGTGATTTTTCGCGCACGTCTGCTTGTGTGTCGGTCTCAGCTCCCCCCCACCTTCCCCCCGTTTCGGCAGCTGCAGGTAGGTGTGTGCTGGGTTATGAGACGCTCCCATCACGTTGCGCAGCCCGCGTGGATCCGTTGTAAAGACGGGAGGAAAAATCAGAGCCCGTGGCGTCCAAAAAAAAAAAAAAAAGAGGACGAGAAATACCTGGAATAGCCGTGGGATGCAGGGGTGTTACAGTGGGGGAAAGAAGTAAGAAAGGCAGAGATGATGTAAACAGAAAAAAAAAAAAAACGACAAGAAAGATAGCCAGGGTATGTTCTGAATGGAGAGCAGGAGTGAATGAGTGTAGGAGAGTGATGCCTCGACAAGGAGGAGAATGGTTAGTCAGGGCTGAACTGAAATCTGTCAGGTTGTGTAAATGTGTGTGTTTGTGGGGTGTGTGTTTGCGCTGGGGGTGATGGCTTTGTAATGAAAACACCGGCTGAGGGTCCCTCTTCATGGCTGACTGATGTCAGTCACGTCTCAAAGGATGGGCGCTCTGATGGATGCTTGTTGTCTGTGGAATCAAATGCCGAAAACCACAAAAAAAAAAAAAAGTAGTCTAAATACAGTGTAACTTTTTAATTAAACAACTACTTTTAGTTGGCTATATGAAGGGCAGACTGCGCTGCTTAAAATGTGAATCCATCGTCATGGAGGAAAGCATTTTTGGTGAGGCACTTGCATTGCAAGGCTTCTCCATTTTGTTGTGCACATACCAAAAAAAAAGCACAAATATGAAGCGATCCCGTACGCCCACTGTTTCGCTTCTTCCCCGGGTTCGACATTTTCCCCTCATTGGTAGGATGCTCACTGCTGTCACTCAGGAAGATCAAGCCTGGTTGGCCATCGATGCAACTTGTTTTGCATTTCCCAGTGACTAAATAAGATCCGATTTAATCTCCAATCCCAAGCATGTTTTTTATTTATTAGCTGACATTAAGAATCTTCCGCATCTTTTTAACTTTTCTTTTTTTTTTAAAATGAAAGTTATTTCATTTTCAACAAAATCAAAGATGCACCGATCAGGCTTTTGTTGGCTGATACCGATTTTTGTTTTTCTCTTAGGTCTGAGATGCTGATACTGACTTTGGAGTGACTGAGAATTTTCTTATTCTAAAAACTAAAAGAGTAAAAAAACAAAATTGCTGCAGATTCTTTGACAGATGTTTTTGGAAGGTAGCAGTCGTCATATTGAACGGTAATCGTGCTGTATCAGCATCACACACACACTTAGGATAAAATAACTATGCCTGTCACAATAAACAATAAATCAATTAATCGCTTGATAAATTAAAGCAAGCTCAATAATTTCTGTTTGCATGTTTTATCGTTTTTCTGTTCTGGAAACTGGAGGATAGAAGCCTTCAATCTGGTGTTTTGGTCTCAACTTGACCCTTTTTTGAAGGACAATTCAATTTGTACTGAGACTTCACAATTCATTGTATTTGTTGCTCTTGTTTTGTTTATTTTGGATGTTTTAAATATCTAATGTCCAGTTTTAAATCTCTGTTAAAATTTAACGTTTATTGACCTTTGGCAATGTGTTCTTGCATTTTTTATGCCGTTAACCACTATATTACTTGAAAATTGTCTCGTATCGTTTATCGCGATAACTTCTGGTACAATTTATCGTCCAGCAAAATTTGTCATCCTGACAGGCCTTTCAATTAAGTCAACGCAAAATGCACCATGCTAAACGCCATTAGCTGAATTGTTTATTGACTGAAATCGGCTGAATTCTTAACTTTTCAGTATTTGAATCGGAGCCGATAAAAGAAAAATCATCGGCTTATATTCTCCGGTCGGTAGATTGGAGCATCCTGACAAAGGTTGCAAACTGACCTGAAGCACAAAATGCTAAAAAAAAAAAAAAAAAAAAAAAAAACAACAAAAAACTGTGATGTTTTCTATCACGTACTGTACAAGACCGCATTTCAGTCATTATTATTTAACATAAATAATCTATTTCCACCCACACACTTTACATCCAGTTTCATATTAACATTTGAACCCGCCTCTACCTCGCCATATAAATAATTGTGTGAAACCTTTTATGTGTCAACAGATCTGTTTGGGATATTTGTGCATAATCCCTGTTTGGAATTGCTTTTGTGAGCGTGTGACAGAGGGTTAGAGGCCCTGCTTGTCTGAGGGGAGCAGAGTGATGGTGTCATGCTCCGCAGACTCACAGACAAATTAATTCACTTATTGACACTGCTGACACGTCTCAGTGACTTTGTAAAATGAACAATTGATCAAGCTTCCTCTCTCTTCTCAGCTCTCTCTCTCTCTCTCTCTTTTCTCCTTTTCTTTTCCTTTTTTTTTTTTTTTTTTTCTTGTCTACCTCCTGATTCTCGCTGCCCTGCTTGCTGTCGCCATCGCTGATATTTATGAGTTTTTGGTTTTTCCCTTTAATTTTCGCCTTTGGTTTTACCCAAACTCGTTTTTATTTTACTCACCATGTACAGTAATCGCCCCGTTGAAAAGATATGCGGAATAAATCTAGCTGGTTATTAAGGAGGACAATTTGCCAAAAATGAAAAGAAAAGCACATCTGATTGGACAGACACTGGAAAAGGCCCATTTTCTCTTTTGTTTCACTCTAATCAGACTCATTAAACGCTTAAAAATTTTTAAAGCCACCACCGTTTCTATTAACAAAAAAACAAACAAAAAGAAAACGGATCAAGCACCAGCATGTGCTTTGGTGCAATTTAACAAAACATCAAATAAAGGGTGGAGGCTGCTTGGTCGAAGCACCTGAAATGTTTTCATCTCTTTATGATTTAATCCTTTGAAAAAAAAAATAAAAAATCAGTGCGTTAAACCTCAAAGAAAGTCAGAAATTGGAATCGTCTTGGAGAAACCTGAATGGTGCACTGCAAAAACAGAAAATCTTACTAAGGATTTCTGGTCTAGTTTCTGGTTTCAAGCATCTTAGTGCACTTGAATTTTTCAGCAAGCTGTAGGAGCTTCAATAACTCAATAATTCATTCGTATTGATGACAAAGTGCTAGTTTAACTGGCGGATTATTTAAATTAGAACAAGGCATTTTTCCCATGTTAAAAGTGAAAATAGAACTTTAAGGAATTGGTTACTTAAACGAGCTCCTATATCATGCTGAAAAGACACTTGTTAGATTTTTTTTTTTTGTATTTCAAGTGTGTTTAGAAATAAGACTTGGTAAGATTTGGCGTTTTTGTGCCGTGCATGTCTACGAATGAACATAAACTTGCGTAGTCAGAGAGGAGAAGCAGCTGTTCTATTTTATCTCGATTGCAAAGCTAGCGCTTCACCTGCTGGACCTCGGAGTTCAGGTCTGAACTTCTTCATCTGGGTCAAAGGAACCGCTCTGTGCACAGCGTCTGCAGGCTTCCCATCAAGGCGCCTCAGTTTTTATTGATCTCGATTTGACGTCAGAATGAAACGGATGGCCGACGCTCTCCGCCGTCTCTCCGCCTGTCAAGCACCCGGCCCGTTACGTCGACTTCACAGCAGAGGAGCTTTGCACAAAGTGCATTCTCGTTCACACGTTCACCAATAATCATTAAAAGAGAGCCACAAATGATCTGGACGTTCTTCGATGGAGGCTTTGAATCCTCCAGAAAGTGAAGAAATCGCAAGCGTTGTCCCGTTTGTGCATCAAAACATTCAGCGACTTGATATTTAGTCATTTGAAGATGTGCGCCATGCTGCTGGTTGAGTCATTTATAAGCTGATATAAGTTTTTACCGCATCAGATTTTCAGTGCTCGTCCAGCTCATCCTCAATCTGGGAGAGGAAAAAAATTGGTCGATTCCAAACTCTGGCTGATTGATCGGTGCATTTCTGTGGGGAAACATTTGCTGGCTCCGCAGAAGCGTCCTTCATTACCGTACCAGGTTATCCTTTCTCCCCTTGTGCTGATTCATTCATCTCCACTTGCGCTTGTTTTTCATTCTCATCACGGTCCGGATGGCAATTTGCACATTGCAGATGTCGTAGGAAGCGATCACAGGAACAGGTTCGCAGAGGAAAAAGGCTGAGAAGGGAAAGATAATTACCTGAAATATCCCTCTTATTTTCTTAACTTCTCATCCAAATTTGCACGGTACTACGCTCTCCCGGCTGGAGGCGAGCAGAACCGGACCGTGAAAAGAACAATGCCGCGAGTAAAAGCGGGCAGAGGAAGAACCAAGTGAGTCTGCGAGTTTTACTCACTCCGGGTCAAAATGTTTTGCCTTTTTTTTTTTTTTTTTTTTTTTTTAAGACATAAAAAGTGAGTTCCAGCCTGCAAAGACTGGCAGCAAAAAGAAAGGAAGGAAGAAAGAAGGGAACAAATATGGCAGGTTGTTTTTGAGGGGAAGGGACGGGGAACGCCAGTGAATTGTGAGCAGGTGTGCGCTGTCATCTAAAAGTGTCTCGTTTCCATTTCACCTTTCCATCCATCTTCCGGCGCTCGGGGACACTGACTTTTAATGGCCTTCTAATGCTTTATTAGAATGCAGCAGATTTACGGGCTTGGACTGCCGGTGTCTGTCAGCGGCGCCGAGGAGGGCTTCGCTGTTAAATGTCGACCCGATCTGGACGAGGGGTTTCAGATGACAGAAAGCAGAAACCGGGCCTTCTAATGCATTTTTCTAGATAATCTTTATTGGCCTAATAAATTCCCTCACTTGTTTTCGGTTTTGCAAAGGGAGACATTTGCTCTCCACCTTTTAACCCTAACAGTAGAAGAAACGAAAAACAATATGGCGTACTTATTTGCAAAAATGACGATGTCTTAAGTACTAATAAAACAAAATTGGGGGGGGGGGGGGGATTTGGCTCTATTCCCAGGGCGGCATCACCTGGCAGAGAGAATGGGGGGCACGAAGCAGAAAATGAAACAGCATTTGTTTTTATGGTTCACTGACACCGGCCCCCACCCAGTGGGGCGGTGCTCACCACAAACGGCTGATGAAGGTGGTGCTGGTGTCTGATTGCCACTAAATTTAAAGGCTACTTCAGGAATGTCCAGTTCTTTTTAAAAAGCTTTCTTGGCAAAGCTTAGAATGACACAAGCATGAAAAGCATGTTAGGCTGATTCTGTAGTGATTAGAGATATTATAGTACTGTTTATTTGGTTCTGATCACCTTTGAGTTATTTATTTATTTTTTTGCCTTTCTTGTGTCGTCCTTACCAGATCAGTGTTTGTAGTTCTTGAATTATTATTGTTTGAGTTGCATGATACTTATCCCCCCCTGCCCCCACCAGTTTCTTTACAGAATTAGTTTCGTCTGAGTGGGGTAACAAAAAGAGGAACCTTCCCCGGGTGCCGTGTTGCTGCTCGTTTAAAAAATGAGTCCGGACTCCCAGAAGTGTCAGTTATTGGACATTTAGTCATTTTCACATCCAGGCGCCTGATTTAAATCCTAAAACATGCATCAAACTTCGTGGTCTTTCCCCTCGACAAACCGAAATAAGCTGAAGGAAAACGAAGAGAAAGAGATGCAGCGCTGGGAAAAGTCGAAGGACGGGAGTTAGTTCATGAAAGTAAGGAGACAATCGGATAGAAACTTTGAAAAGCTCGGAAGAATTTGATTTACCCTCCACCCCTGTTATTTCAAGTGTTTCTTTGTGTAAACACACAGATGCACACAGCATGTCGTAGCATCTTCACAAGGACTTTACATTGTCTACCATTCATTTCCAATTCATTTTTACAGCCTAACACTAAACCAGTAAGTGGCTAGCCATAAAACCTAGCATAAAGTCAATGAGCACCTTAGCCCTAAACCTAACTCCTAACCCCAAAACGACACTTCTTCTCATGGAGTCCAGACTTTGGGCTCCGCCATAAAATAGATTTTGTTGAAAAAAGAAAAAAAGAAAAAAAAAAAGGGACTTACAAGGTGAGAAATGCTAAAACACAAACCCACACATGCACATATGTCTTGGTCACTGGATCCTGAAACGATGGCTTGTGCAACAAGGTGGGATTTAGACTTAAGTGCAGGCAGATCAATTGAGCTGTAATGGTACCTTAGAGCCAAGGCCATTCTCTGAACTCTGCAGTCGATACCACAGTCAGTCAGGTAATGGTCCTGAATTCAAACATTCACTCACAACTCTCTCCTTCCAAGCATTTTTTGTTTGTTTGTTTGTTTTTCCTTGCCAGGCAATTTCTGCAAACCCTTATTCACTTATTTAGCTGGTGATTTTATTAGAATATACACAGCAGCAGAGAGAGATGCCCAGTGGGCTTGTGGGATTTCACACCTTTGCCTCTGTAATCAAACGAATTAACTCATGTAACATATCCTGCTTTCGGTCTTTCAACTTGCTCTGACAGAGAAAGCTGCAACTTATCTCTCCGTAAAGCGGAGAGGAAGACGAGGAGGAATGGGAAGCGTGATCACCGACAGCCGGGTGAACGCGAGGAGCCGTGCCTCGTGAACACCGTGGCGTCCGTGTTCGTGAGATTGTGTCAGTGAGCGCAGCGGCCCAAAAGAAGCAGCAGAGGAGCAACACGCCGTAATGGCTGCCTCGCTCGCTCGCTCAGGAGGGATGGAGGGAGTGAGGGAGTGAGCGGGCATTACACACCCCAACTGAATGTTAATACGGCGCATATCGGTGGAAATCTGCAACGCTTCACATGCGATCCCACTGAGCTTTGTGCTTCTTGCCCGTTTCATTTTCAATATCTTTCCGCCTTAGGGAGACACACTTTGTTTTACACTGATAGGATTTCTTTTTCTTCTTTTTTCTTTTTTTACCCTCTTCTTTGTCTGCTTGGTTTGTGTTTGGGCAAAGAAAAATCAGCACGGGGGAAGACACCGTTGAGAGACGCGTGTGCGGCCTTCAGACTTCTACGTTTTCGCTTCGTGTTTCGCGCCGCAATTGAACCGGAGATTCTTTTCTGTTCATTTTCATCTGGAGTTTGTCCCCCTGCTTTATTTCGCCGAAAAAGATTTAAATTCCACCTTAATACGCAGAACACATCAGGAGGACCACATGTAAAAAAACCCAAATAAACAAGATAGTTCTGAGATACATTTGATGATTTGCAGCAGGGTTTATGTTTCCCACTTGCTCCTCTTCTCACGATCTACCTTGTTGGAACTTGAAACAGTTTTAGGTGTTTCACTTAAAGCATGTAAATACAGTAGAACTCATACTTCAGGTCCAGCTTAAAAATCTCCTGATCTTTCTCAGGACTCTTAAGTTCTTCTCTGTAAACTTTTTTTAGGTGAAAATGATCAGCTAAAGCTGATCCATGATTTTAAAATGTGTTTTTCCCAGTTTTGTGTCATTTTGAAGACTAAGAAAGAACACGAAGTAAGGAAGTCAATCAGCAACACGGGACAGGAGTACGGAAAACTTCCTCTGACTAACTGGAGGCTTGCCTCACACACACTGGCAGGCTGGAGTGTGTGCACCAGTGTTACCAATGAGTTGGAAATAAGCGACTGAAAAAGGTGAACTGTTTTGTCATCCTGCAATTAAAGATTAGAAACGAACGCTTTGAAGTGAGAAATTTCAGTATTTCTTTCTCACACATAAATATTCTGCCTCTCAGTCTGTCAGGTCAGGTGGGTCGATCAGCTTCACGGTGTTGTGTGGGCAAAAAAAAAAAAAGAAAAGAAAAGAAAAAAAAGAAAAGCTTTAAATCTAGAGCTAAATGAAAACCTCGGCAACAGCCGTGTGCCACTAAGGTCATCCAGTAACGACGCGCTTCCTGTCTCCAACAGCTCTGCTGATATGAAACTTCCTGTCCTGTCCTAACAGATGATATCATCTCTCTGACTGACAAACGGGGCAGGACACCGGCGACAGCCGCATCAGACAAAAAACTGTTTAGCAAACCTGCTTCTTGATGCGGCAGATGAGGTCAGAGTCTGCATCCGCAGGAGCAATTTAGCAAATTCGTGTGTGGGTGCGTGCGCGCGCGTCTGTTCTGCGACGGCGGTACGCACCGCGCGCGTGCGTGTTTCTGGAGAAGGTAGATCTGCCTGGATGCTTGCCAATGAGCCGGCGTGTCAGTCCTGCGTGATTACTGGGAGAAACGACACGGCTCAGCCTCTCAGCCCTCTGAGACGCGCGGCGAGAAGAGATGGAGAGGGTGATGGAGCAGGAGGGATAATTTTAGATGGGGTGAGGCTTGATGTGCTCAGATAATCTCGAGCGTGTTTGTGCTCAGCTGGCTGGAGTGTGTGAGGGTTTGTGTGTGTCTGTGTGTTTGTGTCCTACTAGAATAAGTGAGAGCCCCCTTTGACACCCTTTAACATGAAGACTTTTAGATTCAAAGCTTTACAACTACCATCAGATACCACAGCTCCATTAACCTTACATTTTCTGGTTGATTAGAGGATCTAATAAAACTCGCCTTGGTGTCCTTTTAACGGTTAATTCAGATTATTTCAGAGAAAAGCGGACACATTTTCATGACGTTGACATACGGCCGTGCAGCAGCATCTATAAGCAAAGCGAATCGCTCCTGCAGCAGCACAGCTGCGCAATGAAAATAAGGACTTTTCCAATCTGATGCGAACGCAGAATAAGCTACTGGCTGTCCATTGATTTCTGATTACAAGCCTGGAGAAAAGTGACATGATTGCTGCCAGAGTGTTTCTATAGACAGTGACGTACGGGATGCCAGTGATGTCGAATTTTGCGGGCATGGCGTTGTGCTGAGGTCCAATTGCAAAAATGTCCTGATAAGCAGAGCGGTGCATTAGCCAGGGGGGGTCAGTGTTTAATAACTTTGGTGAAAGAATATGGAGAGTTAAGCAGCTTGTCGTCTTTGTCTGTTTTCTGTGTGTTAAGAGTTCAATTCACGAAGGATATAAATGATGCAAAGTGTGCTGGTTATGGTTCCAACAGCGCGGTTTTCTTTGTCACATCAAACGACATCAGCTTATTTTCAGATTACTAATAGCATACATCAAATGATATGGGATTTACAAATCAGCTTGACAAATGATTAAGTAGTTAAAAACAACAAAAATGGATGAAAAAAGTTAAATATGACCTGTGTTCAATAACGTAGCAGAAAGCTGGGTTGAAAACTGATGGGTTTGCTTGTTGTAAAAGTACTTTTAACAAAACATATGAATTTCCAACTGTAGGTCTTCATTAGACTTGATAAGTTTGCCTTTTAGAGGGTTCTTGAAGGTGTTAAAGCTCGAGGTAGAATTTATTTACTCGCAGTGGCAGGATAATGGCTCTTTGCATTGAAAAAAAAAAAAGATATGTTTTTTTCCTTTAAATAAAGTTCATGTTTGTGTTTATGTCTGACAGGTATTTGGCCCAGAAAAACTATATTCACAGTCTCAATTTTTTTCATTAATATTTCGCCTCACAAAGCTCCGAGTAATTTCATTACAAGGAATATCTTTCTCCATAATGCCGAAAATGATTTCATTGGGGATTCTCTACTGTATTGTGGGTATGAGATGTGAGCAAATTATATGTTCAAATGTGTTAATGCGGTAGTTACACCTTTTAGCATCTTATCTGTCCTTCTGCATGAAGAGCGACTGTACAATCTATAAACGTTCAACGACTTCCACAGACATCCCTAATTTACATTTTATATTTTGAACTATCAAGCATCGAAAGGTGTTTTTTTTATTGTAATATGTCGCTGTTATATTTGCATATCTAACCGATACCTGCAGGTTTGGAGGTTTATTTTTGTATATTATCTCCATGACTACAAGCTCTGACTGTTCTCTACGTTTACTTTTTACTAAATACATTAAAAAAAAAAAAAAGGTCTAAAATCATTCTGAGTTTTGTTGAAGACTTTGCAAAGGTTACAATTTTGCTTCCGATGACGGGACATTTTCTCTCTCCTGTTCCCAACGAGCAGCGCGCACACACACACGCACACGCACACACACACACACTCACACATGCACGGCTGGGCTCCTTTAATGAGTGTATCACAGAACAAAGCTGATAAAAATGCATGCCCTGACTCAGTCTTTCAAAAGGGAATAAGAAATAGGCCTCTGTGCAGCCATGCAGCATGCCTAATCACTTCTCAGAGCGCATGCACCTTGCATACTTTCACATACTGTACCAGGTTCAAACTGTTACACACAAATACACAAGTTTGAACTCTGATCACGAACGTCAGACGCTGCGAATGTGTGGCTGCTGTGTGCTCTCTAAGAATATAGGAGTCACATTTTGTAATTATACCGAAATAATGAACATTTTCTCCTTTTTGATCCAACTTCACTTAAGCTCTTCCAGAAGATTATTTCATTGCCCTGTTGGTTTGCGTCTTTATTTCTGGCTCCTTTGCAGACCTGTGGTTCTCGCTGTTGCACTCTCCCCTCACTAGGGGGCAGTGGTACTACACCAATGTTTGAAAATGAATCTCGGTCCTTTCGGAGAAGTTTCCCAGAATATTAGTGGACTGAGTTGCATATCAATGAAATTTGATGAATAATGAAGGTTTGAGGAGTGGAGACGACTTTGTTATTAATGTGACTGTTGTCTTTTCTTGAAGCCTGCAGAGTCTTTCCCCTTTGCAAAGAGAGGCGTGTTGACACACTACTATTGCAGGATGGCAATTTACCTTGTGCATGCACTTGCGTGTGTACGTGCATGCGTGTGTGTGTGTGTGTGTGTTTGATAGCACACTTGCACCACAGACTGTCACTCAGTTGTAATTAGGAAGAGTCTCTCCTGCTGTCCTCTGACAGGCTTTGAATTTACCTTGCAAATACTGTGCAAATTTAGCGTTTGCGTGTGTGTGCGTGTGTGTGCATGTGTTTGCGTGTGTTTGCGTGTGTCATCACTGGTTTCTATGGCATATTTGATCAGCTGTGAAATGTTTCAGCTAATAGGCCCCTCTGCAGCTTTCCTTTTATGTACACATATTTTGGAAATCAGTTGGACTTTTAGTTTATTATGCATGTTGTTTTATGTGTCCACTGAGTACAGGCGTGTGTGTGTGTGTGTGTGTGTGTGTGCGTGTGTATCTTTGGGAGTGGGTGTGTGTATTTCTGCGAAAGAGGGCGTGCGTGTGCGCATGACAGACAGTGAGTGTTTGGACGGGACAGTGGTGTTGGGGGGGGAGCTGTGTGTGATGTTTAGAGTGGGGATCACATTTAGCCCGGGGGTAGGTGAACCCATTGTAAACAATGGATCTGACAGAATCTGGGCCTTCACATCTTCAGCCCTGTGTGTGTGTGTGTGTGTGTGTGTGTGTGTGTGTGTGTGTGTGCGCGTGTATGGACATGTATTTGTGGGGAGCGTGTGTGCGTGTGGGTGGTCCTCCGTGCAAGGCCATGGACCAACCCCAGGGCTCTCTGTGCTCTCTGATGGGGTGTCTTTGTGCTTTCCTTCCTCCAGAGGCGTCTTGTGTTTAAGGTGAGGAAGAGGAGGAAGAGGAGAAGACCCGAGGTGTGAGCTTCACGCCGCCATGAGCTTCACGCCGTGAGGACCCGGCCAGTGGAAGATAGACGACAGACAGGTGAGGCGACATCATGCGACGTTCATGTTGGTCAGGTTCGTCTCTGCTTAGTGACTCGTCTGCAGAAATGATATTAAAAATACAATAAAATAGAATAAAAATTCATGTTCGTCAGGTTGGTTTAACCCAAACTTCAATTTTTGGAATGACATTTGATTTGTACATGCAGCGAACTTCAATCGTTTTTATCACCCCTCACAATTTGTTGCATCAAAAAACAAAAAAAGCAAAGTTTGATCATAAACAACCAATCCGAGTCAGGAGGAGGGCCTCACCGCTGTCAATCAGCTTTGTGTGTGCGCTACTCACACCCCCCCGCATGTGTTTTATTGACATTTTTTTTATGTGATAAACCAAACTAAGGACGACCTTAAATGCAAATCAAGCTTTTTGAATTTTTGTTTGTTCAAGTCAAGTCAAAGTTTGTTTATGCAGCACATTTTCAACAACCCCAGGCAGGTAAATGATAAAATAAAATTCAAGTGAAGTTTAGTGAACATAATAAAACTAATATAAAATTCACAAAGATACCGAAAGCTAGTAGCATGAATAATATTAAAAAAAAAAAAAACAATATGTAAATTTTCTTCCTTTACCTTTTCTCTAGCTGGTGTTGAAGCCCGAGGAGAAGAGATTTGTTTTCAGGCTGCGCTTACTTTGACCTACTATTAAAATATCTGATGGCCTAGGATACTTTTCCTTTCTGCTTTTATGCACTGCTCAACAATCCGTTGACCTGTCAGTCTATTGAAAGATCAACAGAATACAATGCATTTAAGTTTGTAGTTTTAAGATGACAAAATCTAAAAAAACTTCAAGCAGTTTCAGGATCGTTTTTTTTGGATTCAAATATCACTTCAGGACGTGACATAACAAGCAAAACTCTCTGAAAAACAGGGTGATATTTTCATTTATTGTCTTCAGATATCGATTAGTATTCATTCACATAAAATGTTAGTCTGACTGGGCTGAATGGCTTTACTGGTTTTGCCTCATAATGACTGATAATGACATCATTTTTTTTATTCTACTCATTTATTTTTTGCAACATCAATGTAGATTTAACAAAAAATGTTAGCGAAACATGAAGTGAAAAAAACAAAAAAATCAGAAAGAAATGCTGCCACTGATGCTCCAGGTGTACACAGAAATACGACTGTACTTGTGTGAGCTAGAAAAACCAGTTTCCTCGGGTCGCGTCTGTTTTTTTGAGGTTGTGTTTTTCTTCCTTTGACCTTTAGCAGCTCACCTCTTCCACTGTTTGTTCGGAAAGCTGCATTTGTTGGTTGTTTTCCAGCCTCTTCCTGAATGTCTCCTCCTCTGCTTTCTCCCTCTTTGCCCCCCGACCCCCTCCTCTCTCTCTCTCTCTCTCTCTCTCTCTCTCAGGATGAAGCTGAGGGGAAGGTCAGCTTGGCCTTGGCAGGTGGCCTTCCTTGTTGCCTTGGTGATGCTCTGGGTTGACCCCGTGTCCGCCGGCAGCCGTAATCATCGGGGACCAACAGGTACACGGGGTCTTGCTCTGAATCCCGCCTTGCCACCACCGTGAGAGGTTAATTACACTGTCATTTCAGAGGCGCAACACATGTTCGCCGAGCCTGACGCGGACCAGGCCGCCTGCGTCATGCGTGTGTGTGTGTGTGAGGGGGAGTCTGAGATGCACAACGACAACATAACCCAGACAAGGACTTGTGCTTGGCGTGGTTGCAAAGAAAATACTTCTGTTTGAGTGATACAGCCTTCACAGACACTACGTAGCCCTTAAGCTGTCAGAAACTGTCAACACAAACACATCCGTTTGGGTGCGATCCCATCTATTTACAGTGCAGGCGTGCAGCGTTTCAGAGGCGATGCCGTTCTCGAGGACTCTCGCTGCTTCAGCGCTGCCGTAAACCTTAATGTCTCGCGCACGTAGCCGAGGCCCTGCGGTGTCTATTACGCAATTATCGTAAGTTATGAACATTAAAGTTTACGTGAGCCTGCTTATGCGACGCCTTTAAAAGAGCATGAATGTCGAACGTTTTTCACGTTGCGTCTCGGTGGAGCGGCAGACTTCAAGACGAGGATTTGCTCTGACTGAGCCACAGAGAGAAGGGAAAGTGGGAAAAGCTGAAAGGGAAAGAAGGAGATAAGTGGAGAGAAAGGAGCATGGAGAGGAAGTGAAGTCTGCTTCTGCACCTGCAGAAAGAGAGAAAACAAAACTGAGAAACCACAACAACAAACAACATGGATAGACAACAGCAACGCATCTAAAGCGGATCACATACATGTGGATTTACCTCTTTCTCTGGCAGCCTTAATAGCTCAAATAATCAAATAATCTTTCAGTCATTTCAAGTGTAAATTCAAAAATACTTCATTGTTCCCAAAGCGAAATTCAATGTTTACCTCATAAGAATTTGAAATTATTCACATAGTTATTGCAGGTCGTGACGGCCGTTGGCAGGAAAGATTTCCTGTAGCAGTCTGTAATACAGTGAATTTGAGGAAGCCTCTGACCGAAGACACTCTGTTTTCCCAACACAGTCTGTTGAAAGTGTCGGTCAGGGTTAACCGCTAATAATGAAGACAAAAGAAGATTTAACATCATGATAAATACAGATAATCTGCCACAGAAACGGTAAACACAGCAGGCAGGTCAGAGACAACGCTGAGCAAGTTTAAAGCAGGCGTAGGTTATTTAACAAAACCCCAACATTTCATCGGGGCCTGTTCAACGTGCCGTCTAGAAACGGAGAGTTTTTGACACGTCTGCAGACCTACAGCGACATGGCAGCAAAGCACATATAGTGACTCTGGAGGAGATGCAGAGATTCAGGTGGGAGAATCTGTTGGCAGAGCAGCTCCTGGACTCAACATTGCTGGTCTTTAAAGTGTAGAAAGTGACTGAATTAATGACACAGGTCATAAAGGCCGAACCTATTTCCCTCCCCATTCTTTCTGCGAGGATGACTACGGGGACGGCTTCTTGCTGAGTCACACCAACCAAGTTTGCTGAAACCTCCCAAGTCTCCTCTTCTCGGCTCTTAATTACGACAGTTTCCTTAATTATCCCTCGATTTCTCCACTCTCACTGTTTGTGTTGTGCAGGGTGACCTTTATTCGCCCAAGAAATGCTACCAGCATCCAGTCTTTTCGGCGAGTGATTGTATTAGTTTCCTTTTAAGCGAAGAGGGAAGGCAGCCTGCTTACGGCAGGGACACGACTAATTACAGGCTCTGTGGATTGTGAAGGTCAGCATCATCGCCTGGCCCCCTTCTCATTTCACACTCGCCGAGAAACAAGATATCTTGTGCACAAACGGACTGCCGCTTCTTTATTATTATTATTATTATTTGACGGTTAACTCTAATTGGTGGGGGCTTGAGACCCGTCGGCTGTGAATATCAATAATCCACACATGATGCGGTTTGAGGTTGAAAAATAATTGGGTGAAAGTTATTGCTGCCAGGATACATTTTCAGGGGATTCAACCACTTTTGTGGCTGTTTTGTCGGACATGCCTGATCAATGTGGGTGTCGTACCTCTGTCTGCCACATGGTGGCTCTGCAGGTCAAAAAATGCCCCAAATGATGCATCTTAATTTCAGCTACTTACTGTGGTGCCAATCTATTTGATAAATAAATTCAACCAGTAAAACAAATCAACACTGAGAATACATTTATTATATATACATATCTATATTTTTTATTTATTTATTTTTTTTAAAATTTTTTCATTGCAAACCTGCTTCTCATTAACATCGAAGAACTTGGCAGGTGGTGAACAAAGTGAGTGCAACCTGCCGTCTCTCTCTTTCTTTTCTCTTTTGCTTCAGATCGAAGTGAAACGTTTTGCGCGCCCAAGCAAAATAAATGACCTCTGTCAGCGTCCGCGCGGCTTTAAAGGCACGGAAAGAGAACAAAACTTTGCAGAAGATGATCCGAAGCACTTTGCGTTGCCTTCGCTGTGTATGAAAACCCCTCCGTAAGTAAAGACTGATGAATGAAATATGAAGCGACAACCGTCTCAGAGAAGCAAGGGAGAAAAAGAGAAGTGGAGAAATCCAGAGCAAACAGCAACCATGACACTTTTTGGCACCGCCATAAGGTCGATTTCAATAAATGGACCCTATATTTATTAGCATAAGCTAACCCCAAACAACTTCCTATAAAATAAATGTCTCTGACACATTTTTTTTTCAATATTTATACTTCAGATGTTTGAGTTTGTGAGTGTTGTGGAGATATTTTATGAGTAAAAAATGTATTTCTGTGCCTAGACGCGGGATGAAACGACCGCCTTGCAGTAAAAACATCCTGGGTTTTTCTAAACTACGTGTGTTGGCACTTCACTGCACAGTCCAAAAACGTGACAGTTCGCTTAATCGATTTCTCTAAATTGTCGGTATTCGCACGCCTGGCGGCGGAAAAAAAAAGCCTTTGCTGTCAACCCGTCGGTGAAGTTTTCTGGCCTCTACTGGTACTTTAACCGGAACTGTTGGAAAAGATTTGAGTTTTTCTTCAATAAACACTCCGGGTGGATCTGATGCGAGTCAAAGTGGGAACATTTAAAGAAGCACTGCTACATATGGTAGGGGCTCTGTGAAGCTGTGGGCTTGTTTCTCATCCAAACTCCTTGAGGGCCTGTCAGGGTTCACGACTTGATGCGTTCTTCTCCATCTGATTTAAATGAAAGCCTTTACCAGAAAAGTGAAAGTGACCAACAGGATACCAGCGCAGAAATGACTCACTTGACGAATACTCGACCGTCTTTCATGGTTCTATCTTGGTTGTATGTATTTGTCGCATTTCGTGTGCAATTTCTTAAAGCCACAAGACTTTTTGTGAAGAATAAAAACACAAACAGCCCGGTCAAGAGATCCCATGTCACCGGCATGTGTCTCTTGTACACAGCAACCCTCGTCACGACCTGCAGCCTGTAATGATAATGAACGGAAACGTGAGGGAGGCCTAATGCAGGCCTGTAAAACACCGATAGTGTCAGCAGGATTGATGGGCCGTGCCGGCTCAGCTGCGGAGCAAATGGAGCAGGCGACTGAAAGGTCTGAGGGCTCAGAGACGCCGAGCGAGAACAAAACGGATGACAAGTCGAGGGAAGCTGATTTGTAGCAACGGCGGGTCGACTTCGCGGCGAGCTTGAGGTGTTTTCACGCCGTTCGGCACAAGCCGATTCCTGAGTCCCCGGCTCTTTGGAAGCCGCTCCCGCTGAGACGCCGAGACGCATCGCCTCCCAGATCCTGATTTCACGACCTCAAACGGAGTTGCTTGATACCTGCCCTTTCTCAGCCGCAGACATGCCTGTCAGGAGCTGACAGAGGGAGAGACACAGCCTTTTTGATAAATTGTACAATTCTCCTGCTTGTCTGTGTCTGTCAGAATACATCAGTCGCCTGACTAACCCATCAGTTCGAGGCAGTCTGAACGCCCGGCTTTTGTTGCACCCCCACTGCCTGCTGCAGGAATAGAAGCATTTAGCCATGCTTGAGAAGTCTTTTCATCTGGCCATGTTGGGCTCTATTACGCCGATATGGCCATAACAGAATGCTTTAAAGGCAACACCGAGGCATTCGACACACTGTTAGTTTGTTGATAGAGCTGGGAGCTGAATGTACACACAAATCTTTTTGTAGATGAGGAGTGGGGGATCAGCGGGACGTTGATATGGGAGGTAAAGCTGTGGCGGCTCAGCGTGAAGCCCGAGCGTTTCGTTTCCTGGTTCCTCTTGGCTCCTAAACCACCGACATCGGTCTCTCCTAGCTGGGAGATTTCTCCCGCTCCCCGAGGGATTCCCTTCAACACGCACATGCCCAAATGTAAAACTAAAAGGACAACGGTAACCAGAATGAATGCAAAATGTACTCTTCAAATTATTTTTCAGAAGAAAAAGTCAAGGCTTTTGAGAAATGGTACTTTGTATAAAAAGAAGTGATTTCCCCCCCAAACATAACACCTGCTGCTTGTGCCACCCGTGGTGGCAACTACTCACCCAATGGATTATTTACGGATGAACAGGAACACAAATATATATATGTTCAGTTTTCTTTTGAAAAAGGAGAGTGAAAAAAACAAGTTGTGTGAGTGCAGATGTGCTCGTTTTGTTTCACAGTAGAGAAGCTAACTTTAAGGTTTTCATTTTGTTTAGCCTGGAGGGGAAGGAAGACGCCGTTTTTCTCTCTCTCTCTCTCTCTCTCTCTGCCGATTGTTTTTATTACAAATCGCAGTCTGCATTGTTGACCTGGAGGTAAAAGTCTAAACAGTGTGTGTCCAGGACGCGTGGGAAATGCTGAGATGCTAGCTGCCCCTTTTCCTGACCCTAGACCTGCCGGCACAAGTCCCGGGTGGAGGGAAGGTCAGCGCTGATGACCCTCTCTCCAAACCTGATTGATTGTCGAAGTATGGACCTGTCCGTTTTTTTATTTATTAATTTTTGGGGGTTTTTTTGCAGATGGGCCAAACCTTACAGGGATGGATGAGGTCAGGACAGAGTCTGAGCTCTGTGTGTGCGATGTTCTGAGAAAGGACGGTTTAGGAACCGGAAATGATCCGCAGCATATTGAAAACGGTGAGGCAGGAGAGCGTGGGGGGAGCTGTTCGGTAGCACACCGTCACCTCCGCTACCTTCAGGGAGTTAAACTCCAGAGGGTGCCGATTCGCTTCCTGCACGTATTCAGACTCCTTATGGTCCTGGTTCAGACCAACGACAAAGACTTCTTCGAATTTCAGTTGTTCCACAGATGGGTCCACTGAGGAGCTGTTCACTTTACAGAGAGGAGAGGACACAGCCCTGGGGGACGCCGCTGCTCACAGTTCTTGTGTGGGAGAAGATGCTGCCCGGTTTATGCAGAACGGGGGAAAATACCAAAGGGTCTTGTAGCTTTTCTGCCATTTTGGAGCCTGAGAAGCGCATTTACATGTTCATCAGTCTTTAGTGCATTCAGAGGGTCAAAGGGCAGACTAGTTGGAGGCGGGGGAGGAAGAGATGCAGGTGATCCTTTTTATTACAAACAGGATTGTTGCTTTTGTGCTCATTCTCTTTGTCATGAGCACAGACGTGAAAAGTTGTAGCTGTAATTGTTCAGTTTACTGTAAATAAATTTACCCCAAGCAATAAATTTGCAATCTTCAGCAAGTCGGAGTAGAAGAAAACACTACGAGGAAGAAAATGACTATCATTGTCATTGCACTGTAGGTGTTATTAATATCCTCATCAGATAGATTTTAAATGCTGATTTCTTTCTGGGCTTTTACATTTGCTTATTGATTAAACGTCCTGGATGTTTAGAGGTATAAATCACGGCAATGGGCAAAAGCTACAGGCTTCAAACACATCCACACAGCTCCCTGCATTCGCCTGATACTATTTCATACGTATTTCCAAAACTGACTTTGTGTGTTAGGGTATTCTTGCAGCAGTTTTTTTTCACTGGAGGGAGCAAAACAAACAAAAAAAAAAAAAACAGCAGCATTTTTTTATTTTTTTTATTTTTTATATAAATACATATATTTCAAGTTTAATTTTATTACTAGTTATTTTACAAAGAGGTAAATTTGCTCCAATAGATCAATAAATAGGATAAGCTTTCCTCATGAGTGCTGCTGCTCCACGATGTTGGCAACATGTGAAACAAAGCCGTCTTGTTTTTTTTTTTTGTTTTTAAAAAAAAAAAAAAAAACGGCCAGGAAACACAGCTCTGTTAAGTATTTGCTTGAAGAGCACCTTGGAGTGTTTTGTTCTTAATTTCATTTTCATTCAACCGCATCTGTACTTATTAACACACACACACACACACACACACACAAGCACACACACGCTTTCTCTCCTCTCGCTGTTGCCCTCTAAGTAACGGGAATCCTTTTTTCTATGAAGAGGTGTGCGGGTAGTTTTCATACCTCACACCTGTCTGCATTTACCTCATTAGCATTAATGCATACTTTGTTGTGATTTTAATTAGGTTGCAAACTGTGGGCACACTTTATATTTCTAAAAAAAAAAAGATGCATGAATAATAATAATAATAAAAAAAAAAGGTCACGGTTTTATCCACCTGCTCTCCAGTTTGAAAGAAGCAGCTTGTTTTAGCAGAAGACGGGGTTCTGTTCAGAGGTTATGAGCAGTAAATATCTTACCCAATCGACAACCCTCTCAAGCGGCTTCATATAGTATTAATCTTTATTAGTTGGATGGTAGAATGGTTTCAGCTGCATAAGTGACACAACCAGCAGGTCTTGGTTGTGTTGTACGAGTTTTATAAGGACATATCGATTTACAAGTTCCCAAGTGTTTGCTTCACCGTCTCGAGAGCGAGAGCCAAGATGGCGAAATATGATGATAAGCAGCCAGTTCAGGTGGATAAGTGTTGATTTGATGTGAGAAAAAAACTGTGAAGGTTTGGTAAGAGGTCTGGCAGCAGCGCTCTACACAACATGTAGGATGCCCTGTGATGGTTTGATTAGGCAGGTGACTGATGAGTTACAGTAGTCAATACATTTTGAAGACATAAATGCATGACTGATTACTTCCTGTTGTGCTTTTAAGATGATATTACTGAATGCGAAAGTTGGCTTATGTACAGTTGCACTGATAGGGGTTAGTTTCCAAATACTGTCCATTTTCTACCATTTCTTCTTTAGAAACTTTAACTTATTCCTTGTGACATACAATTTTTATCACATATAACTTCATTTAAGGAGATTTCTTTGTCTCAGATTCCATATTAACAGAGCCATTGTACATGCAGCATTGGACACAATTGAGAGAGCATTGAAAACAACCCGTTTCTCTGATTTTACTCTTTATATTTTTATGTTTGAGTAAAACGGCCGCTGTTCTTTTATTCTACGTTTCTCCCAAATTCCGGAAGTGTAGCATTTATTTGCAGAAAGTGAGAAGTGGTCAAAATATCGACAAAGATTCAACGCTTTAAGACCTCAAATAAGACAAAGACAACAAGTTCATATTGATTTAGAAACAACAACACTAATGTT
Source organism: Poeciliopsis turrubarensis (assembly GCA_010277015.1). Classification (NCBI taxonomy): domain Eukaryota; kingdom Metazoa; phylum Chordata; class Actinopteri; order Cyprinodontiformes; family Poeciliidae; genus Poeciliopsis; species Poeciliopsis turrubarensis. Next base: position 6,331,186 of record VMRN01000010.1, on the reverse strand, counting down.
TTAACTCAGGAAGAGTTCAGAAATCAATATTTGGTGGAATAAGCAGTGGGGTTCAGTGCAGTGGGCTCTTCATATTTTCCAGAGATGTTCATTGATGTATTTAACGCTCATTCATCCTGCTGCATTAGCTCGATAAACCTTTAAACAGAGACTAACTTTAAAGATTCATTACTATCCCTTCCAAATACAAACGGCTCCATCCCGGGTCTGACGCAGGAAGTCATTAGAGGAGACCAGAGCGCCTTCTGACCTCATTATTGGAGCCAAAGATGAGCTTCTCTTTGTTCTCTCTGCTGGCCGTGGCAACTCCTTCCTCCACCTGCTTGACTCTGTCTCTGCTCTTCTTTGTTCCTCACTAACAGGCTGCGCTTCCCTCTCAGATGCGGGAGGGGACCGTCAGACCGAGCTGCTGCAGCCGGCTGAAGTTCTGCAAAAGCCAGGAAATGAAATTTTAATTCTGGGAGTAATCACGACGACGGATTAAACGAGAGGAGCCGATTGTGCTCGATTTAGGCTCAAACTTTTATATTGTTACTCTGAGCTTCTTTTTTTAAAAAAAATTTTTTTTAGCTGCGCCTGCTACTAATGCGATTACAGCTGCAGTCAGACTTGTTGTCTTCTGAAGTTGTGATCTTTTTTTTTTTTTTTTTCCAGTTCTTCAATTTTTTTTAATTTTTTTTTTATTTCTTATTTTATCAGTGGACGGAGGCTTTGTGTTTGCACGAGTGTGTGTGGGGGGGCAATCTGGCAGCTGCTCCAGCCTCAGGAGAGTCTGAGACAGAGAAGTGAGGGAAATGAAAGTGGAGGGATGATGGTGGAGCGGGGCGGAGGGGCGCCCTCGGTGAGCCAGGGATCATTGATGGGGCTCTCTGGAGAGAAGAACAAACAAACTTTAAATCAGAAAGGATGAGAGGGGCCACGGCCTGCAGAAATAGAACCCTCGACGACGTGGGTGCGTGTGCGCGGGTGTGTGTTCGGACGCACTTTTTGTGCACGGCGCACTCAGCCGGGCGTGAAAAGTTTCAGAGTCTGTGTAAAGTCACGTACATAAATGGAATCTGGGCTTACGGTACAGTATAAGCAAGGTTTTTTCCAGCGGTGTAAAGAGGCTTATAGGTAGCTGGTAATGTCACCAGAAGGGTTTGCTGTTCTCGCGGAAAGGCGCCCGAAACTCTTAGTGGAGCACAACAAGCTTTGCGAGGGAAGATAAGGCGGCCGCGAACCATTCTGGAGCCTTAAGCAAAGATTAGATTCACTAAATATTTCACCCAACAGTAAACGCATACACCAGGCATAAAAGTCTCCCTCCCCTCCCCAGGGAAGTCGACTGTTTAATTCGCTGAATAAAACATAAGTTTAACACCTACGCTGTCTAGTTCCAAACATTAGTGCTGAACAGAAGTCTATTTGCACATGAGTTTTGAAGGATTTTCAGGTCGCTGCGCTTCCCGCTGCCGCTGGGCTTTTGCTTGCTTACAGACATCTCAATAATGGATGGAAACGATATTTGTTGACCAACCCTTTTTCAGCGTTTTTGTCTTCAGTTTCTCTGTCAGGTTCAAGTCGGGATTTATAATTGAATGCTTGTGTAAACTTTAGAGCAGGGTGAGTTTGGTAGTATCTGTTGTCATTATGATTTTTCTTTTTTTTAACTTTTGTTCAACGTCAGTGTGGGAAAAACGTGGTCCGATGCGTTACATCAATGAAACGAAGACAAAATCACGAAAAGAAAACAGATGCTATTGTGCTGTACAGAATGAGTTTTATTAACAGTGCGTGTGTTTGAGAGTGTGTGAGCAAAGATGGTGACATGATCGATATTATCAATATGTAGAGCAGTTAAAAAAACAACAAAAAATATATTAACACTGGCAATAATAATAATAATAATAATAATAATATAATAATAATAATAAAACATCAATCAATTATTAAAGAGATAGATACAGACATGTGACGGATCAATAAATGGAATTGATAAATTAATGCTACTGAGTGGAATTTGTTGTATTGCATACAGGAACTACATGAAGTGAGAAGGGAAGAATGATGCCGAAAAAAGGAAAAAGAAGAAGAGCGAAGCAGCGCAGAAACAATCGTAATACATAAATTATGTGATTCATGGCATAAATCAGAACCACATGAAATCTACGTTATTTTCCATCGAAATGTGATACTAAACTTTTCCAATGTGTCACACCGATGGGGCGGTCCTTGCTTTCCAGTTCACAAGAATCGTTTTCCTCGCAATGGCTGAAGCTATAAGTAGTCGTTTAGTGTTTGGAGCGTCGTTAATGAAGTTGATGGCGTCTCCCAGTAAACAAAGACAAGGCGATAGTGGGATGAGACAGCCAAACCCACTGGAGAGGGATGTAGTTACTTCTGTCCAGAATTGTTGAGCAGGTTTTCATAAGCATTAAAGCATGAACGTATGTATCAGGGGTATTCATTTCTGCACAATTCAGCCTGAGCCAAAACCCATTTTATGCATTCTTTGAGTTGTGTAATGGATTCTGGGAAGTGCTTTATATTGAATGAGCTGAAGATTTGAGGTTTTTTTTTTGTCATTTATGAGATTGCAAATGTTAATCCAGAAGTCACAATCTGGGTTGATATTCAGATCTCTTTGCCATTTTGAAATAGGTATTGATTTTGTTGAATCAATCCTGTTTCACATTCTGAATATCGACTGAGTTTTCTTTCTCCATGCAATTTTAATTTATGCATTAGGTTCTTCAATGAGAACCTAATGCATATATACTTTGCATAAGAGCTTTGAATTGAAAATATTCTAAGAATTGACTATATAGCATAAGTTTGTGTTGTTTGGTTGTCATTATGATTTCAAAAAGAGCAAACACAACTATCTGAAAGCAAATGGTTCTGCCAAACCACAGACAATTGTCAGACAAATTATTTAGTTCTGTACATTTTTTATGTACAGAAAGGATTTAAAGGATTCTCCTGTATGTAAACTTATGAGCCCAACCGCAACCGATCACAAAATCTAAGACAATATTCGTATTGCGTCTTGTGGAAAAAAACGCAACGATCGCAGCATGAAATATTCAGGAACCAAACTCACACACTTCGAATTGGAGCTAAACAAACACAAACGCACAAAGAAAAAAAAATATAAAAGTTGTGGTTTCCAGGGAGTGGTTCTTTCATCCCTTTGCTTCCATTAGTTGGCTCACTTTGTCTAAAAAGGACTCAAAAGAAAACAAGTGTTTTTCTTTTTGCATCATCTACTGCTGTTGTGTTTTCTTTCTGCGCGCAATGACAAAACCAGAGGTGCCTTTGCGGCAAAGTTAATGAGGCCACGCTGCTGCGGATAAGAGCGTCGCTAAAGAGTGTTTATTTATGAATCAAAGACTTAGCCTGGAATAAACCAAGGAGTTTAAACGCCCGTGAAAACTTCAGCAGATTTACTTCATCCTCAGAAGAACTGCTCTGCATCTCACGGTTCGAATTTGAACCTGGCACTTTGCTGCAGCGATCAGTCCACCAACGTGCCTCTGAAAGGTGATTTATTTGTGTCTCCTCCTTCGTTCGCAGTGTCGTATCAGGTGAAGCAGGGCACCTGTGAGGTGGTGGCCATCCATCGCTGCTGCAACAAGAACAAGATTGAGGAGAGATCTCAAACCGTCAAGTGCTCCTGCTTCCCGGGGCAGGTTGCTGGGACGACCAGAGCCAGACCGTCCTGCGTGGAAGGTAAAAAAAAAAAGTGTCCAAACGACAGTCCATGACAACGGTTCAGTCACTGGTTTTATCTTCCTTAAACTCTCAAAAGAACTTCAACTCTTATCCACTCAACCATTTGTTGTAATTGAAACCAAAGGCGACGTTCTCCATGGCCTTTCTGTTGCTTATTTGCATGTTTGGTCAAGGGGGATTGAGTCATAGGAGAAACGTCTCTCAGGAGCCCCGTTTAGTTCCAGCTGAAGGACTTTTTACTCTACAGCACATTGAGATATATTGGATCTTTTCCTTTGGGACCCGGTTCCAACATTACTCTGCGCCAGAGCACAAGCTGAAGGTCCATAAAGGGCTGCATGAGTTTGGTGTGGAGGAACTTCACTGCCCTGCACCTCAGTCCAACACAACATGAGTTAACAGAGACGATGAAACATTTTCACTCACATTACAAAATGTTGCAAGGGAAAATCCTTACAATATTTCCCCTGTTGTAAGGAGCTTTCCCCAAAGAGTTGAGGCTACTGCAGATGCAAACATTAGGCTGACACACGTTAAGGCTGGGATGCCACTCAAGTTTACATGTGTTAATGGAGGCGTGTGAATGCAATCCAGGATGGAGGGAATCATACTTGAATCTACCCTGTGTATGCAACCGGTCGCCATCATCACGTTTTCTTTACCCTTCACCGTTGCTTTATGTCGCTTTGTGAACTTTGAAAACTTTGCCTGAATTCTAAATTGCAGTTTGTTTGTTTGTCGAACTCTTGTTTTTGCAATAAATGAGGCACTGATTAATCTCACAGAGGTCCTAAATGTGTCTAATCAACCAGCTTGACTCAAGTTGCGATCGGTGTAATGATGTTTGGGTTTCACGTTCTGTTGTTTGCTTCAGTATTTTCGCCTTAGAAACTTACTTTTTTTTTTTTCTTTTTTTTTTAAATCTTCCTGTACTCCAGGGTCTAGTTTGCAATCACCACACAGTGATTCAGTCACACACTTGCTGTTGCTTCAGCGAAAATTGCATCTTTCACTTTTTTGTTCTTTCTCACGTTTTGGGGTGAAGCTTTCGGATGTGTTTACGTTTCATTTTTGATTTGCTATTTTGCTTTGTTTGCATTTATGCACGGCTGCTGTCCTCCCGGACCACTTGCCTGACACCTGAACAGTAAATCTGCTGATGAAAAGAATATTTATCAATTATAATGACAAACAAGTTCTGCTCGAAGCAAGTCAAAAATAATCAAGACTCGCCTTTTAATCCTGCTTAAGAACATTGGAAGCTGATTGAAGACAGCTTTTACTAACTCCAGGATTCCTTCAAAGGGGTTTTGTTTGAGGTTTTGTTTATCAGTTTACGGTTATTTTTTTTTTTTTTTAATGTTGTTTTTTAGCATGCGGTACAGATTAATTGTGCCCCTGGGAGATTTTTGATGGGGGACCAACATGAAATAAAAAGTAATTCTAAGGCAGGTAATAGAAGTGCGGCCATTCAAGTTTTCTACCTTTTGATGAAACAGATGTTGGATGTTTAAGCTGGAATTAAAATAAGTTATATTACCCAGGATATCAGAGTATATAACAGATACGTTTCCTCTTTATTTTTTACAACTTTTTTTTAATGATATAAGAGAACAGTTTTATCCTAAGTGAAGCAATATGATCAATCAAATTCCTGTCTGATTGGATTTTAACACTAAAGTTGCCGACTTCCTGAAATAGTCTAAGAAACATAAAGGTTGAGATGCAACATCAACCTTGGCTGCGTGAATGGTTCTGTTTTTCTGTGATGGACTGGTGACCTCTCCAGGACACTTCCTGCCTTTTCCTCATCGGTCACCACAACTAGGCACCAGCGACCCCCCTAGCATTGAACGACTGCTGATCGGAACAATTAGTGAACCCCGAAGTTTGTGAAACAGGCTCCACTCAGGTGTGATTTCATATCCCGACCAAAGCTCTGACGTCTGTGACAAACTGAATCCAGAATTATAGATGGCTGACTGGAACCAAACAGCGCGCGTGTTTGTGGAGTACGGTTTATGTTTTGCTTCTTATCTATGCTTCTTCATTCCATTTATGGTCTTTTGAGGTTTTTTTTTTTTATTATTATTATTTCTGAATATTGTGTATGGTATCGGATAAGAGCGCCAATATCCGTCTGCAGCATAGTCAGAACGACCGCTAATGCATTCAGAGAACTATTGTTCTCTGAATGCATTCAGTCTGCAAGAAACAAAGTCACTGTGTTTGTATTTAGCTGGCTTTTCTATTGAACTTAGGTTATTTTGCTGAAATTCCCATGCTTTGGGTTGCATTTAGGCTAACCTACTAACATCATAATACACTATTAAGTTCAAGCAAACACATACTTGTGCAAACCTGTTTTTGTCTCCTGGTGTGAGGTCGTAATGCTTGGCTGTGGAAATGACAGACAGGCAGATGGAGGGTCTTGGTGGCGTCCATAGACTGCTGTTAAACCTGTTTGTCCGCTCCATGAGCTTTTTCCCGGCAGGAAACAAGCAATGTTACTGACCTCTATCATCCGCAGACGCTCCACAGAGATCCAGCACACACACACACACACACACACACACACACACACAGGCACACGCACCCCCCCACACACACACTCGCAGACACACACATGCACAGAGTCAGCCATCCTGATCGAATCACGCTGCGTTAGCCGCTCTGCCAGAGGAAGATACATGGTTGCCTCGGACTGGAGTGGAGCCGGTGACCCTCCAAAGCGCAGGGGGTTATTCAAACTGTTAAGGTCAGCTGGAGAGAATTGAAACTATTCAGAGCTCCCACTGGAGTGACTCTATCAGATTGTCAGCTGTCTGCTGTTGTGATTTCTTGTGAGGACGGAGAATCAGCACATTGGTTGACCCATGTAAACAAAACCTGGTTAAAGTGGGTCACACAGTTTTAAGGGAATAAAATAAAAACAAATGCATATTTGAAAGACTTTGTTCATTTTTGTGATAAGTGATTATTTCATAAAATTTCTATTTCTATTTGATAAAATGTGTTGACCTAATTATACGTTATACCTAAGTTTGAGTAGCATATTCTTGTCTTTCTACATGCAAATTAACAGACAGCATTACAATTATCCATCTATCTGTCTGTCTGTCTGTCCTCTGGTTCAGTCACCACGTTGCTGTTCCGGCATGTGGCCAGTAGGGGGAGCTTTCCCCTCTGAAATGGCTTCTCCACAGTCATACCTGCTGCCTCATTCCAGCTCTGTTTTCAGGCTATGAAAAAAAAAGTAGATTTGTTTTTTAACCTCTTTGATGAGTTCCTAGATGGGAACTGTTGCTTGATAATGATAAAATCAGGCAACCATGGCAAAGATGATTGGCTGGGTAATGAAAGTCAGGAGGAATAAGGAATCGCGTGAAACTCCGCTAACCTCTCGGAATAGTCATTGCCCCGGCGCCTTGCTTTTGTTTGTTCAAACCCAGGGCTGTGCTAAAAGGAAGAAGTGCCACTGATGAAAGGCTAATAGGTTTACCATTTGACTGAGCCTCAGTCAGAGATAAATTTGTTTTGATAGTTTTAATGGCTTTTTTCCCTCTGACTCACAAGTCTTTTGCACAGAATCAGCACACTTCCTCCTGTTCTCTCGTTGGCATCTCATCTCTGGCGCTCGCCGCCTCTCACTTGCGGATCGAGGGCTCAGCGGGACTTATGCTGTGAGTCGCGCTTGACCTCCCGAGTCTGGGGTAACAAGATCTCGCCTCATCCTTTTATTCCAAAGCGCACAAAGGCATGTTGATGCACACTCTTCCATGCTTGTTAGACTCTTCTTCTTGTGTTTTATTTTAAAGGCTCAATCACTGACAGGACTAGGCAAATCCCCTCTCAGTAGGAGCCCTTTGTAGACAAAGCCACAGTGTAAATGGAGCTACATTATTGATGATGTCTGAAAAATGATCAAGCCCTCCTAATGGCCACTTGAAACTTCTTTCCCAGCTCAAATTAAAGTGGCGCTGAAGTCTGAGAACAATAACATTCTGCTGGAAGTACAACACCAAACTTACATGAAGTTACCTAAGTGTTGACGACAAGGCGTTGAGAAACGTCCTCCCTTTACCACACCTCCATTCAGCTCCTTCAGACTAGCCAGCAAACACCTGGTGGAGCTGCACATCTGCTGAGCTCATTATACAAGACACTCCTCAGTGGAAGTAGCTCCTATAAAAACATTGTTAAAGGGTTAATAGAGGAGCCATGTTGTGATGACTTCCTGAAGGGGGGTTTTTAGAAAAAGTAGGAGTTTTTAAAAGTCAAATTTCTTTTAAGTCGTATTACATTTTTTTTTACTGACGCTAACAGCATGCGATTGTGCTATACATGGCACTATGTGCCTGGAAAATGCATCACACTGCTCCTTTAAAAAAAAAATAGAACTTCATGAAAAAGTGGAAATATGAAATATTTCACTGTATGATTGTGTAATATCTGAGTTTCTCTTTCTGAAATGAGTGAGAAAAAAGACTTTTTGGGATCACCAAAGCTCCATGGCAACTATTTGATGCCAAAGTCTACATGCCAACTGGTTGCTTACCAAAAAGCAAAAACCTTTTCCTGAGTGGAGTTCGCTAGAATTTACTGGAAACATAGTGGCTTGGTCAGATGAGGTTAGGAGGTTTTTACAACAGAGTAGTATGGGAAACCTGTTTCAGTTGCTTGGGGAAAATGTCACTCGTTCATTTGGTTTGGTTCATTCTCACTTCACATTTGAAAGTTGACTAAGCTGCCCGTCAAACAGCCACGACAGCTGCTCGTTTGTGGCGCCTTCGCAAGAAACCGTCCGATACGAAAAGCAGTCAAGGCAGAAAACTTTCCAACATTTTTCTTTGGAGGAGTCGAACGGAGCGCTACATAGAAAGACAGCAGTGAGGGAAAGACTTTCGAAATGCTGCTGTGGCTACGCAGACGGCAAAGAGGTTTCACACCCGTCTGAATAGTAAACCTTTTAAAGTGGACCGAACAGATCCGATGTGAGAGCGCCCAAAGGTTAAGCTTGTCCACAACAAAGGGTGAACTTGTGGAAATACATCTAAGGCGCTGTGATGATGATGACAGTGGAAGATCTTTGGCCTGGACAGTTTCCACCAAGCAGAGCAGTTTGGCTCGGTGATGTTTAGTGCCCTATTTTGTCGTGTCTTTACCAACAGTCGGAGTCTCGCTGGGCAGGGGGGGGGGTCGTGCCGTGTCCAACAACAAATAAGCAGAAACAAGAAATTTGCAATCCTATTGCAAAGACCTTTTTTTTTTTTTTTTAAAGTGGGTGTAATCACAATGTATTCAAAATGCCGGGTGATTTTAAATAAAAATTCAGGAGGCTCTACCAGTACACTGAAAGCGGGTCATCGTCGGGCCTTTCAGCAGCACAATCGTCCAAAACGTTTGGCCGAATAAACACAAAACGGGGTTTCCCAGACATGAAATCCCCAATCTCAGTCCCCAGGCCTAAATCCTGTTGAAAACCTGTGGGGTGAACTGAAGTGGAAAGAGCATAAGAGGGGCAGGTCCCCCCTCTCTGCCTGCACCAGCCTAGTGTAATATGACAGGATGAGGCTCCTCGCTCCCCTAAAAGCCGTGGTACAACTTAGTTACAGAGGAGATATTGGCCGGCACCGTATCACAAGGGTTTTATTTTGCAACTCTGAACTTTCACAACACAACCCAATAAACAACAATCGGTGGCGTTTTCATGAGACCGGTTGTTCAGACCACCGTATACTCGCCGTGCTTAGAGGCGCGCTGTTTTCCAGCGATGGCTATGAGCTGAAGTTGCACAGGTGGAGCCATATGTCAGTCTGCCGCAGACAACATCATTATGGAGGACGGAGACCTGATAAATCTGGAAATGAGTGGGCTTTGTTCCGTCCGTGACAGGCGTCGCATTTCATCGCTTGTTGCACAAAATTTTGTTGACCATTTCATCAGGTATCAACCAGCTGTTGTTTATCACCTTTCCCTTATTGTGGAGCTTTTGTCATCTTTTTTTCCCCCCTTTCTCCTGTCCGTTCCCGCGAAGGTGTGCTGCTCTCCATTCTATTTCTGACAGTTTTCACAATGCTCTTCCCAGCTGGGCTTTCTCGTCATGCGTGCCTGGGCTGGCATGAATATGTGAGCTCGGGCGACGGTGATGCAGCGCGTTACTAAATCGCCGCCGGGAAAAAGATGGACGCCGCTCTCCACCTGCTTCTGTACTACAGGATCACTGAGTGGAACGGTTACAAAGCCGTGGGGTGTTTCATACCTCTGGGTCCATCCTCGGCCCAGATTGTGTGTGTTTGAAATAAACCATTTGCCTTTAAGTAATAATGACCTCAGAGCAAAGGTGCGGGGATATTTATTATGCCTTCTGCTCGACGCGCAGCCGTTGCGGTATTTTACCTACACATAAAAACCACAAAGCAGCCACACAAAGGTGCAGAGGTGAACTGCTTGCTGCAGCTTATGGTCCATGTTGGGGCGGCGAACGACTTCAGTGAGGGATTTTGTTAAGTATCGATGGGAAAACACTCCAGAAGATGCGCCACACTACAACTGCAAAGTTTATGTTTCGACCAGATTTCCACGTTTAGAGGATGACATGTTTGCCTGTTTTCCAAAGCACTGTAGGGTGGGATGCATCTCTGAGAATCAGTTTTTATGTCTTGCCGATCTCTCAAATGGCTGTGGGCTTTGATTAGGCCCTGAGTTTGCAGTGACGTAAACCGATCCATTGACTCCATGTATTAGTGGCTGAGGCGGATATTTTTGTCTTGCGAAGCATAAACGTTTGGGATGTATTAGTCAGAAAATATTGAATTCTGGAAAGTTGTTTGTGAAATGACCTTTGCATTGACAAATCTATTTGTGACATAATTGCAGGTTAGATGATCGCCTATAGACTGATCGGTCACGTGCTCAGAGCTTGAAACGTAACTTTGTTCAAATCCCTGACATATTCACCGCGTCCCTTGACTGGTTGATTCTATACAGAGGAGGGATTATGTAAACATGCTCTCCATTTAGTGGTGTCTTTTTTAGGGGCATCAGAGTAAGAGGGGCAGGATACAAAAACACATTACACATTTCTAAAAGTTCTGAAAATCCTTTTACACTTTAAAGTTGTTAATCCCTCTTTGTTTTGTCTTCCTCATAAGACCAAAATGAAGTGCAACAACATTTGTGAGGTGATAAAAAGTGAATCGGTTCAGGTGGCTTTCAAAGATACTTCATAACTAACTAGAACACTAGCTCTGATGATACATTTTCATACCTTTTCTCTCCTTGTGTGTGTGTGTGCGTGTGTGTGTGTGTGCGTGTGTGTGTGTGCACTTTCCATTTTTTGTAATTTCCAGTAGCCAATTAACAAACACAATCAGCACCTGTGAGGCAGACTTGTGGCACTCCCAATGTGTTGATTGCCACTGTGTTCAAAGCTGAAGATCTGTTGTTTCCTCAGCCGCGGCTGCAGTTTCTACTTTGTCCACTTGATGTCACAAACATTACAACGACAGCGAAAAGCCGTCGTTGTAATGTTCCGAGGAGTGATCAGCATCTTTCAAGGCCGAACGCTCTCTCAGAACAGAAGCTGGTTCTCGAAGAAGCCGCTTTCAAAGGCGGGGAGCAGTGAGTGACAGCGTCCCGGCTCGTACCAGACTGACGTGCTGTCATCAGCTGGAGACGAGGCAGAGCTGCGGGCGGCCTCGTGGCGTTCCCCTGTCGTTGACCTTATTTAGGGAAAACCCCAGAGACGAGGCAGGGACCTGGGGAATAGCATAGCCCCAGTCCCTGGTCTCTCCTAATCACCTGCACCCTGAGCGAGGCGCCGTCTAGACGTTTACACCCCGAGCTGATCCGGCGCTGAAAAGTTTGTGGGAGTATTTAAAGAGAGTGCCACATTCGAGAGCGGCCTCTGTTGTAATGAGCTGAAAGTAGGTGTGATGAAATGTATGCCAGAGCTGTAAATTTCTTTCCTTTGCATTAGGCGACGTTGGTGAATATCAATGCAGGCTCTTAATGAGAATGATGCAATTATTGTCAAACGGAGTGAGAGGTGCTCCGTGTGCTGTCCTCGTTTTTCTTCTATTTTAGGAGTGTTGCTCATTTTCACTTCGACTTGTTTACCGACGTGGTGCAAATGCACCAGGAGAGATTAATCAGGCAAAGTGTGACGCTGCACATCAAATTAGATCAAAGTTATTATCGGTAGATAAGCTAATAAGACGTTTTACGAATGTTATTATTTACTTAGTTACCTTTGAAAGGTTATGTCAGCCAGTGATGAACCACACCGCCCCACTAAAGTTTTATTGAACAAACTTTTATCAAAAGTCTTATTCAGACTCCTTTTCTCCAATAGAAATAAATAAAACACAGTCAAGCCAGTTGTTTATGTTTTCACAAGTCACATAATTAGTAAGCATAATCCATCAGAGAGCCATTTGAATTTGAACGCAGCTGTATTTCGAAGAGTCATTAAGGCCAAAGAAAGCACCAGACGGGGAAGTTTGTAGTTCAGTCAAAGCATGCAGCAATTTTCAAAGTGTTGAACAACTCCTGAGAGAATTTGTTGACCCGACAAATCTTCCCATGGATACGGTGTGGCGCGCTGGTCAGAGTCTGACCAACATAGAAAACATGCAGAGGGAAAAAGATTTCCATAAAAACACATCCCCTCTGTGCAGCACGGTGGCGGCAGCATCGAGCCGTGAGAACGGCGCCCTGGTGCAGGCGGAGAGAGGGAAGCTGGTCGGAGTTGATAGGAAGATGAAACAGGACAATCCTGGGGGGAAAACGTGTTTGAGCCTAATGCAGGAGGCTTTTTTTTTTTTTTATCGTCACTTTTGTTTCGCATAACGTCATGAAAATCATGCATCCTTTTCTTTCCACTCCACGCTTACGTGTTGTGATTCGTAACATAAAATCTCAGTAAACTTACACCCATTTTGCTTTTACTTTGACAAAATTAGGCAAAGGCTTAAGACGTGTGAACGTGTGAATCACCCGTCACGTGACTTGCAGAAAATGTTTTGAAACAGAAGCTTCTCTCCTGCTTTTTAAGCAATGAAAGGCAGAATGTGCACTTCTTAGCTTGCAGACGTATGAGTGAAAACAACAGCAAACAACTTCCACTGCTACATATTGTAGCCGCATTGGCTTTTGCAAAAGTGTCTTGATTAAGGCTAAAACTTGATATTGTTTCACTTGTTCTTTTAAAGGAAAGAGAGAGAGATAGAGAGAGAAAAAAGATACTTTCTGGTTTTGAATGGGGCTATGTGCTGGCTCTGCTATCAAAGAGCCTCAAGAGAGGATTGTGAAGCTGGCAGCCAAACAGACTCTGGTTTGCTTGGCAAAGAATAAGTCTGGTACTGTCTTTCAGAAGATCATTCTGTGTTGTTTGTGGGCATTGGCTTTCATACAGATGAAACAAAACTTTAAGTAAATACACCAAGAGTTGATTAGAGAGTTTCGTTTTGGAAGGAGTCTGCTGGCGTTTTCTGCCTTCGCCTTCGCTGAGGACGAGTCGCATGTCAACAATCTGAACCCCACACTTGGGGAATGTTTTAAAGACAGCCAATGGATTTTTTTGTTTTTAATTAACTGATGTGTGTGACAATGCAAACACAGCTGTGGAGTGAGGTAGGAATTTTGTCTGCATGGTTTTACACGATACACAGTTTTGAAAGCTCCACCGATTGAACAAGATCAGAAAATTGAGCTTTTTATATATATATATATATATATATATTTGGGGTGATGACATCACAAGCGGCACAAAAAACAAACAAAACAACCTGAGCAGCTGGCATTAGTAAGCAATACAGTGAAATGACAAAATATTCCATATTTCGACAGATTATTCATGTTGCAAGTGGAGCAACCTCATGTGTATAAGCCAGAATTTGACTGTCACAATGAAGCTAAAGCAAATGGCGGCACTGACAAACATCCACACGTATAGATCCATTTAGACGTCTGTTGAGTCAACAAACAAGAAATTGATGTAAGATGGGCGGACGTATGCCTTTTGTGATGTCATCAGAGACATTTCTGATGAAATAAGGATTTACAATAAAATAGCAAAAATATGGAAAACTTTGTAGTCAAACTATATTTAATGTGAGTTACATTTTACAAGCCGCTTAAAAAAAAAAAAGTTATTAAATCGTTAGCTGCTCCTTTAATGTGGCGATGAAGAAAAAAAAGAATACACATAAAAAGAGATTGCCTTGACAGCCTTTCAGTTCTGCTGTGAGCCAAATCACCAACGGCCTTCTCTATCCAGCAACAATTAGACAAATGGGGCCGTAGCTGATTACACCTGTGATGTTTTTGTACGTCTGACCTGCTGGTGCATGTCTCTGAATGGCGCGGCAGCTGTTTTATCGGTGAGACGGCGCATCATGCAGCCATTCTCCATTCTCAGGCAATAAGTCGCAGGAAATGAACTCAACCAATCTCTTTGCCTGCTCTCGGATATGAGAGAGCAGGCGAAGGCAGACTACCAGCGCTGCTGCTGATCAGCGCTATCATCACCTGTGTAATTGCGTTACCATTGACCTGTTTGTACCTGCCTCCGAATGCTGTCCGACATCTGAATTATGAGTGACATCACAGGTCCGCCGCCCAGCCCGGTGTTTGTCAGCCTGATTTGTGCGTGTGTGCGTGTGTGTGTGTTACTTTCCCATTCTCACTGTCTGTCCCATTCTCCTGGTAGCACAATGAGATAAGGTACAGTGAACACCAACTCTGTAATAACTCTCAAAGGCCGTGCCTATTAGCGCCGCACACCATTCTAGCCGTCCCAGGCTACTGTTTTTGATACTGCCACATTAACAAGCATTACACAGTCATTGGGTTTTAGGAGCTCTTACCACCCTGAGCCCACACATCATAACAGTGGGCTTAACATTGCGCCCCCGAGAAAGCTGTGGGAGTTTTCTTCTCTTTTTTTTGCTGTTTTTGTTGAAATTGACCAACTTCAGGCTCGCTTTCTTTTTCTTGTTTTTTTTTTTTTTTTTTTTTTTCAATCTGCTTACATTTGTTTCTCTCCTCTTCTCCTTTTTTTTTTTAAAGAAGAAAATTGCCGCCTTTTGTTCCTAAACTCCCTGGTAGTCATCCTCAACTGGCCTTTTTCCTTCCCACCCTCCTCTCTGCCTCTCGCGGCTCATTTCCACACTGCAAAGATGCTTTACTGGTGAAAACCTATTATTTTGCCTTGTCTTCCTGCATCTGACTTTTTTTTCATTTTAGTCACAGTGTTTCTTCTTCTTCTTCTTGCATGGTGCTTGGGAGGATTTTAGCGTGTTCCTATGCATGAAAGACATTTTTTTTTCTTAACAATGTCAGCTTTTCTGCCTTCTTAGCAGCAAACAATAGACACAGGGGTATCAAACATTTCTTTCTAAACTTAATCAAAGTGGTATTCCAGTGCAGGAACAGGTACGTCGTCTGAACCGACTCTAAAGTCGCCTTTGAGACGGGAGATTGGATGGATGATGAGTTTGGTGAGAAGCAATGGAGTTTTTTCTCAGTTGTCAAGTTGTTTGTAAGACGGTGAAATAAGAGATATGGGGTAGGATTAAATAATTGTTCACTTTTTACTACTTATGTTTTTCTTTTTTTTCCCCAAACATTAAAGCAGTGGTAAAGTTATTATTTTGTTCCTGGTTATATATGCACATGTTATCTCTGTTCAACCGATTTCTTGTTTTCTTGTTTTTTAAAAACATGTTTGTAATAAATAGAATAAATGTAATAAAAATCAACGCACTCAATTTAATAAATGTACCTTCAATGCAGGCAGATTTCAGAGGATGAAATGTGAATAAATTCAGGAGTTGGAGGAAAGCTACAGTTCTTATGAAAGGGTTCGTATATTTGAACGTTTTCAAATTTTACTTAAGTCGCAACCACAAACGTCGTCACGTTTTATGATGATTTTTTTTGTGGAATAACTAAAGGAATACTTGAAATGTAATGGTTTTCTGCAGTTTTTTGTAAAAAAAAAAAGAGAGAAAAAAAATCTAAAAAGTGCGGTGTGCATTTATTTTTCAGCCCTCCTAAATTCTACTGACACACTTGTGTCACAAAAAAACATTTTCTTTTAACAGGATACTGTTGAGATAAACATGCCCCGCCCTCATGTTTACATTATAAATAAAGATGGCGGCAAGAAACAGCAACTTTTACCACTTCGAACTGACTGAGTGCGAGCGAACGCTCTGCAGATTTGTCAACACTGTCTGGTCGGTTTAGGGGAAGACGGCTCGTCGGGTTTGGCACAAACCAGTCGAGCTCAGTGGCATTCTGGCAATCGACCAAAAATGAAGCATTCTTTTGCTTTTTGTAATTTTCAAATAGTCAACACAAAACACAAAAAAATAAAACAGATGCGTTTGACTCTTGTAAATTTTAATAAAGGTTTGTTCTCAATAACGAACCGCCCCCGAAAGCTCCCCCTCTTTTCTTTAATTTAGTTCATCACTACGCTGCATGCAAAAGAATCGTTCCAGAGAGTTACTTTTTGCCGTCGATGACATAGATTAGATCCTAATCGTCATTAGCGGTTATTATTTTCTTTTAATTTGGAGGAAGCGCCGCGCTCTGATAGCGTATCTTTATGATAATCTAGTTCCTTTGCTCTCCGTTTTACACAATGGGAATAACAATCATTGTTTCCTCTTCTTGCGCCCTGCGACTTTTTTCTTCTTTTCACCCCAGCAGAATCAAAGGGCGTGCAGAGAGATAGACTTTCATTACCGCAGGGCGCCGAGGCACACCCAGGCAAAAAGTCGTTCACTCTGTTGAGGTTTAACAGTTAAATATTTTGTGAGATCTTTGCAAAATCTTGCCGCTCACGTCAACGCTGCTTTACATGCTGGGCCGAATAATTCCAGACAAGATGTCCTGCTGATCTTCTGGACAGAAAACGAGAGGAGAATATGACTCTCCCCCGACCTGACAGAAATAATAAGGTTTGCACATAACCGCTGTTCACCGCAAATGCTGTCTCTGTTGCAGGAGGATCTTGACAGCAAACGCCACATTGTGCATTGCTGGTGTCTGTACTAAAAATATCACCAAGCCACTACTCCTGATACAACTGATTTAACCAGTTTCAGCGTGTCATTTTCCTCCTCTGTTAAATATTCTAAATATCCAGTTTTCCCTCCCTCTAGGAACGACCTGCTCACTTTCTTCCTCTCTTCTCTTGTCTTGAAATGCCACCTCTGTGCTCCAGCCTCAATTGTCGCCCAGAAGTGGTGGTGTCACATGCAGCCCTGCATGGACGGAGAGGAGTGCAAAGTCCTGCCCGACCTGACAGGCTGGTCATGCAGCACCGGCAACAAAGTCAAAACCACCAAGGTAGGAAGAGAACCTGAAAACCTACATTAGACAATATGATCTCTGTTTCAGAGTATACGATCCCAGGTTGTTGTGAAGAGGGATGATAGTAAAGCCATGCGATTGCGGAAAGATAAAATGAAACCCCATCAGGTCAAATTAGACGTTTTTTTTTTTTTTTTTTTTTTTAAAGGGAGGATTTAAATCGTTCTTCAATCGTTGGTCATTTCAAACCATCATCGTCATCATCAACACAGAAAAATGGCCGCTGCTTGCATCACTTCACCCAAATCAGACATTTATTGAATGATCTTTAACAAGAGAAGTTCAACTGCTTTCTATTAACATTTAACTTAGTTGTACGGATCATTTGTACCTGGGCGTTAATATCATTGAGAACCAATCAATATTTTGAATTGATATGATTTTGAATCTGAAAAAAAAAAAAAAACACTGAAACTTTTAAGTCAACAATTGATTTTCTCACTTGCCGACTGTCATGGCGCCCTTTATGACCTTGTGTTTTTGTGTTTTTATCACATAAAGCACTTTACTGAAATGTGCCATACAAATAAACTTGATCGATTGATTATTGAACACCAATATGTCATAGAAACGTCTGACAAAAACATCTGTGGACACAGAAGCAGTAAAAGTTGTGAAAAAACTTTCAGTCGTCCAACTTTCTACTGCAAACAGGGCTCATCTTACCCGGGGCTTCAACCTGCGCTGACAAACAGGCCGTATGTAAGTGAGCATGAAGGAACTGGATCAGACCGGCTTTGAGTAAACAAACCACTTTTGATTAAAAACAGAAAAGTAGCTGTTTATTTATTAACTGGTTGATTAGTCATGCTGTCTGCTCAAGGACCCAGCTTGTAGTCTGGTGCTTCACAAGACATGCAGCTCATAGTTTCTTTTCTCTAACCGGGGAAAAAAGGTTGGAGCTTTTATTTCAGCCTTTTTTAAGCAGAAGAGGAAGGTATGACGAAATACTCGAGTTGTTCAGAAATCCAAACTTTTAAAAGAGAAGGTATCATGGATTTTCTATCAAGCAGGATCGAATCAAGTCACCTATGTTGCCTTCAGCTGATATAAAAATTCATTTATGTCAAACATGACATAAAAGGAATTTGACTCGGCAATTTAACGCTTTGAGATTGGGGCTCTGTCTCTTTAAGAAGCTCCTACTGTTTCTGACTCTCCGCCTTCAGCGCGACATCACAATTCTCCTCCATGTTGCCGTTTACAACCATTCTCATCACCATTGGTCTTTCTTCCCTTTGGTCTTCCTTCCCTTTCCCTGTCGTATTCATTGTCTTGGCAACGGCAACTATAGCAGCGCAACAGAATGTCTCTTCATTTGCGGCAGCAACTCAGGATGCGACTTCATCATTGTCCAATGGGGAATGGATGGCGTGTCTGCTCCTGCCTTGACCAAGATTTAAAGCAGACCAACCCGACCTTGAGCTTTAATTTGGTGCATTTCTTTTCTTTAAGTTTTCTCTTCTTATCAGCTGCAGCTGAATAAGTTTCCAGCTCTATGTCTCCTTCAGTTTTCTCCCTTAAGAAGGCTGCTAACGAAACGGGTCTCGCAGGGCGAGCAGCGGCATTAGGGATAATGCAAACAAATGTTGGGCTCGTCACAAAGTGTAACTGAATGAGCCCAGAAAAAGTTAGCAAAAATCGCAGAGAAAACACACGCCACCTCGACAACAAGCGGGCCCCTTAGTGCGCATCATGTTTTATTACAATCTAAGTGTAATTCATACAACCGCTATATGTTGCAGAGTAAATGAATGTCATTCATTTGGGATAAATTGATTTAAATGAGGGTCCTTCATGGCCCTTTGTAAGTAGTTGAAGTGTGAAAGTTAATTTGAAGCTGTAGACGTGTGTATGTGTACACATAAGCCTGGGTGCGTGCGCGTGTGTATGCATGTGTGTATGCATGTGTGTGTGCGTGTGTGTGTGTGTGTGTGTGTGTGTGTGTGTGTCGTGGGACCGAATGAGCAGGTGCTTTTTATTTACAGGTGAAATATAAAAAGAGAAACAGTTGGAGGGGGGAGGGGGAGCGCGGGGGAAGCGGCGCAGGCGCCGTGAGAGTAATTGCTCGAGAGATGGCACAGCAGCCCAACATCTGTCGTATTCATTAGAATGCATTATGGCGGGAGCCTTCCACAGAGGCTGTACAATTAAGAGTCATAATTAAATTGGTGAGCGGGGTAGACTGAGGAGCCGAGGCTCTTCTGAGCTCCATCACAGGCAGCACAATTAATGACCCCGAGTCTAACACCAACTCTGGGAGTGATAGATGCAATTATCCTCGTCCTGTTGCCTTTTCATTTCATCCCTCGTTTCTTTTCTTTTTTTTTTTTTCTGACTTGTCCCACGTAGCCCGACTAGCTGGTCAGCTGACTGTTTTAATTGTGCATTTGCAAGCAGGGAAGCAGTTACTCCGGCGACGCGGTGGCAGATGTCACTGCAAGCAGCCGCAACGACACACCGATCCCAACCCCCCCCCCACCCGGCTCACGCGCTCTGCGGCTTTCGTCTTCATCCGGCTTCTCATTTTTCCATCCGTGACCTCCTTCCATCACCTCGGCATCGTATTTGCCACGATGATCTGTGTCTGTCCGTCTCCTTTTCTCCCTCTCTCCCACACAGCGTTGGCGTGCTGCAGAAACACGCAGGGCAACACCGCGACGGTTCGACAAGAAAGAGCAAGAGACGGGCTTCACATATAATGTTTCCTACGTCTAACATTACGGCCCAACTTTCACAGCGTTCTCGGGATTGGAACATGAGAACTGGAGTTTTCTCACTTATCAGCACATCGGTTCGTTTAAAATGCACACGGGATTAGGTTTGGAGATGGAAAGGTCTTTACATCTTCAATTTTCCTCGTTCAGCCCACTGCCAGACTGTGAACAAGCTACTGCAGCTGCAAAACAGGCGGAATTTAGCTTTTGCCACCGAGTCGCTGCTGAATGTTTCTCTCTGCTGTTTTCTTACTGAACAGAAGGAGATTGATTTAAAAATTCCTTCTGTGATTTCTGATCCCGGCTTTCAAAAAAGATTTATCCAGCGTTTGTGGAGTGAGTGGAGACATGTCGCCACACGGTGATGAACAAAAGCCTTCATACCACTTGAACCTTTTTATTTTTACTTTTTTGTCAACATACAAACGTTTTCAATTGGATTTCATGTATGGTGTTAGAGCAAGACATAGCGGCACATAATTGGGAAGTGGGAGAAAAAACTTTACGAGGATTATATACAAGGGGTTTGTTTTTTTTTTTTTACAATTAAAAAAAGTCGGATTACGAGGATTATATACAAATTTTTTTTACAATTAAAAAAAGTCGGATATTTATGTATTCAGCCTCATTTGAGTTCAATCCAGTTCAAATGAAAAATACTTTATTTATTTATGACATCATAACTCATAACGTCCAAGTATCTTCAAAGAGTTGCTGTGTTGGAGGAAAGAATCTCCGGTAGCAGTCAGTTTTGCAGCTAATCGAAAGAGGCCCCTGACTGAAGTTGGTCTTATGTAAGTCAGGTCAAGCTAAAAACTACATTTCCAGGCAGCAGAGGTCTCATTATTTCACAGTAGGCTTGGATTATTAAAACAACACCCTAGCTTCGGATATTTCAGAAAGCAAGAATCAAGCTTCCGAAAATGTACTCAACAAATATAGCCCTCTTGAAAAGAGGCAGGCTTGGAGGAAGGTCAAAAGAAAACAATGAAAGGTTCAGTTCGCAACGAACCTGAGAGAATATTAGAGACGCAACTGATGTGTGACGATACTGAAGCAAGACGGAGACCAAAACTCAAGATGCAAATGCCATGTGTGGGTGAAAATAACACCTCAAACACGTCACTCACACTACGAAGCACGGTGGAAGCAGCATCATGACATGGAAATACAGGAAGGTGGAAGGAGCTAAATACAAGGAAGACGACCTGTTTGACTCTTGAGACTGGTGCAGGAGACTGGTCCAGTGACATGAAAGCAAAGTGGACTCGTGTGTTACAGTGGTTCAGTCAAAGTCCTGAACTAAGCAAACTACAAGGAAAATAGATTTTCACCGACGATCCCTGCGCGACCGAACTGGGCTTTGACGGTTCTGCAAAAAGGAACGGGGAACTCTTAAGTCTATGTGCAAACCTGCCACAAGACTTTACAGAAAACGTTGCCTGGAAAGGGCGAATAGAAATGGATGTCCCACTTTTGAGACATCCGCTGAGAAATCACGGAGCCGACTTCCATCCGCCTCAGAAAGAAAAAACATCCCGTCAAATTCTCCGACATATTTTGAACGGCGTGTGAAAAATGGATTCAAGGAGCGTTCGTATTTTTGCATCGTTTGTTCGTGACACACCAATTCTAACTCTCTCTCTCTCTCTTTCTGCTTCTCTTCGCAGGTTACGCGATAGCGAGAGAGCCGCCGAGGCCAAAGGAAACCTGAAGCGCTCCATGCGGAGACGGCGGATGACTCACACGCATTCACAGCCCGACGGGGAAATACGGAGGGGAAGGGACTGCTGTCTGTCACAAAAACAAAACTAAACGGATAAAATGTTCTCATCAAAACCACGCGGAGGCACACATGCAGCCAAAACTGTTGGCGGAAGCTATGAGACTGCAGCCGGGGTCACACACAGACAATGACGCCATTGCCACTCTCTCGATCTCTGGATCTCGAAACACGAAAATGCAGCATTTTGAAACTGTGCTTGAGCCGAGCGATTTCGTCGCGAGAGCGTAAGCGCAAACTCAAGGATACGCCGACGGTGTCGTCAGACCCTGGACGCCTCTGCCGGAGACGGGAGTGAAGAAGATCTGGGAGCGATGAAAGAGATAAAAGCTCATAACTGGCGAAATAGCAAATTAGCATCAGAATGCTCTTGTGGGTCATGTCACCGACGCTCCCGCTGTTTTTGCAGGAGTCATTTTGCAGCTCTAATTAGGGGGGATTGCAGTAGAATCATAACAGCATTATTAAAAATTCATGTAGGATATTTGCACCCGTCGGAACCGTTTGGGTGATGTTCTATTGTTCGGTACACGGCACATCCTTTGTGGTGGACCTGAGATGAAACCGGAGGTGAAGCGTTTTGTAAACTGTCTGACGTTCGAAGTACTGTAGATAAATATGCATATCGTAAACCATTAATTCTGAGTAGTTATTTGGTTAAAAAAAAAAAAAAAAAAAAAAAAAAAAAAAAGTATTCATGGAGCTTTACTTTCTTGCAGCTTGGAACAATATGAACTAGAAAATTACGTCTCATTTATTTCTCTTTTTATTTTCGCCTGGAGACATTTATGAGCTCATCCTTCAGAGTTATGTCTGCTTGATCTGCTGGGTTCAGTCGGCTGCGATGGTTTTTAAGGAAAACGCTTAACCAAAAAGAATCATCCGTCTTTGTGCTGCTCGCACAGCTGATTGAAACCGATTTTTCTAACCACAGTGACTTGCAAAAGTATCAATACTTCTTGGCCATTTTAGCATTTTTGTTTCTTAAAGAACAGAAACTGACGTATGTCAGTGTGATTATATGAAATAGTCCAACACAAAATAGTGCAGAAGTGTTCGGAGGAAGATATTTATTAGAAACATTTTGCTCAATAAATGTCGGAACATTTGTACAGCTTTGTACCCGACTTCTCCGTTGTGTTTGGTCTTCATGACATTTTTTTGTTTTGCCGTTTTTCTCTAACAAGCCTCCACAGAACAGTTCGATTTATATCAATGTTAAACTCACACAGGTAACTGGCTTCCATTAGAAATGCACACCCCAAAAAAATATTCCGCTAATGTCGGAAAAACACAATTTCTCAATCTAAGTGTTTCAATTAAATAAGGAACGCAATTGAAATAACACACAAAAAAGTTTGTTTACACAATAAGTCACTACAAGACACGCCGCATCATCGCCATCCTACCACTTCCTGTCGTTTTCTTCGTCTTTTCCGGCAGCAGTAACAACAGGGTGTTTATCACGTGACTGGTGCGATGCGACAAAAGCGTTTTGAAATAAAACAATTTTGATGCATCTGAAAACTCAACTCATCCGCCAACTAGTTTTTTTTAAATCAAAGTATATGAGATTTTTCAAAATTGGCATCGTTTCCATTCAGCACGTTTATTTTGTAGTTTCAATTTGCACAATCAAACGGTCAATGGAAACACAGCTGATGTTATTGTTTGCCAGATGATCATCCACTAACAAATATAAATCCTATATATCATTTTCCTGCAACTTAACAATCTTACACTACTTTGTGTTTTTCTGATCGTAAAGAATTTTTTTTCTCGTGTCACAAAAGTAAAAATGCTCCAGGGGTCTGAATACTTTTGCAAGCCGTTGTATTTATTTATTTTTTTATTATCTTGAATCCACTGTGGGTACTCTGTGGCGTTTCTAAGGCTCTTGCAAGCGTTAACAGCGAGACTGATTTGTCTTTACATTTTGTATGTCAAGAATGCAAACCGGCTCAATTAGCGGAGGTTTTTGTCGCTACCTTTATCGGTGGATGGATCTTTTTGTGTTCAACGTTTTCCATTGATTGCATCTGATCAATGCTCCTGTGTGGTTTACAGAAATAATTGCTGCAGATAATGTCAGCGTTAGAAACCTCCTTCCTCTACAGGGCCTGATCATTACTGCAGTACAGCAGTGTTGCACAGCGAGCAGCCGTCACACTTTTCTGTCTTCTCTGTCAGACTCTTTTCCCCCTCGCTCATGCTCCTCTCCTCTGGCACACTGACAAAGTGATGATAGCGCTGTTAAAAGAAAGTTTTTGTTCCACACACTGCATCACAGTTTTCTTGCTTGAACTAGAATGGAGCTTTTCTTTCGTTTTTTTTTTTTTTTTTTTTGCTGTCACGCTTTTTGAAATGAAGTTTTCTCTCCTGGACATGCATCCAAATCTTTCTCACGCGGCATCAAGTCTGCCTCTCTGATACGTGAATGTGCTGGGTCAGCATGCCTGGGGGTTAGCCTTCTGGGGCCAGCTCCTCCTCCTCCTCCTCCTCCTCTTCCTCCTCCTCCTTCTCTTCTGCTCTTCAGACATGCCGCCTTGTGAGCTATGATAAATCTTTGGGAGCTGAGCCGCTGACTCTCCGGCTGCAGCGCTGAGCTCTGAGCCAGAGGGAGCTCGGGGGACGGCAGGGCTACCAGTGGCAGGCGCCTCCACTCTCTCATTACTGAGAGGCCTGGATAGAGCCGGTTTCCTCCTGGGAACACTGACACGGAATATTTTTAGGCTTACGGTGCAGCGTTGCTGTTAGGCCAGTCACACCACACTGCCCTCTTTCTTTGAGCACCGTCTCAGCAACAATAGTCTATTTCGAGAAAAGGGAAAAAAAAAAACAAAAAAAAAAACATGACGTTCTGCAGCAGCAGTCATGCACATTTTATATATACATGCATACAAAAAAAAAAACAACAAAAAAAAAAAACATGCACACGCACATTGGTAAACTTTACAGGTGCTTCTAGAACATCATCGTATATGTTCACTTATTCACTTCGGAAGGTGAAACCAGTTTCATTACGTACAAAGTGATATATTTCAAGCATTTATTTCTGTTCATTTTGATAGTTGATGAAAATGTACAATTCAGATTAACAGAAAATGTGAATATTATAGAAGACAGATAAAAAAAAAGTGTATTTAGAACAGAAATGTACTCAGTCGGGGCACCTTTTGTACGAGTTACCCCCCATCAATATAGCATGATAAGGAGGCCGTCTGCCTGCGGCTCTGCTGGGTGTTGAAGAAGCTCGGGTTGCTCCGTGAGTAGCCCTGACCTCGTCTGCATCGTTGGATTTAGTGTCAAAGCCCTCTAAAGGCAGCAGTTATTCCTGCGCATCTTCCTCAGCCCCACTTTTTCCTTCCACTAAGCTTCCCATAAATGCGCTCGGATAAAGCCCTCTGTGAGTATCCTGCTTCTTTAGCGGTCTTTGTGTGGCTTACACGCCTTATCGAGGGTCAGGGTTGAGTAACTGTCTGCTGCTTTTATTGGTCTAATAAAATATTAAAATTTTCTGCACAACTGAGTTTTGCGTTTTCATTGTTTAAATCGTTATAAGCATTGTCATTAATTTTTTTTTTTTTACAGAAATCAACCACGGGAATATATCGCTGTGTGCAACCTCGAAAGCTGAATTATTCAAGTATGTCGTCTGTTAGATCTTTTTGTTTGACTTTGTTGAGATGAGGAAGGAAGTAACGAACAGATTGTTTCCTGTTGAAGCTTTGAGAACCAAATGAGAACTGCAATGTTAAACCACCCTCCTTTCTTGACAGCGTTAGGGCTAGGGTTCTGCAGCAGAGTCAATATTTGAGGACCGTTTTTGCACAGCGTTGCTCCCTGGTGGCCGGAGTCTGAGCTGCAGCTCGATCCTGGGTTTCAGATGCGTTTAAAAAGACGCAACGGAAGCCAGCTGGGGATTCACATCTTCTCAGAAGCGTCAAAGTTGAAGCAGAAAATCTGCAGAACACTCAATGCATTTGTCTTCTCTGCCTGCGCTGGCCGGCAGACACGCTCCTCTGCTGACGCCAGTTTATAGAAAAAAGGAAGCCAGCTGAGCTCTCAGAGCCTCAAGGTGTTCATGTTGTTATGTCCAACTTTAATGAGGACGGCACGAAGCAGGCAAATTTAGCTGACACCTGTGAATATCCGGTCATTTGTGCATCACCTTTGCCTTTTATTCAAACGAATTTCTCAAGCACAAACTGTGCACATTCGCAGATTTATCGTTTCATATTTAGGTTGCTGCGAAAGAGCATTAGAAAGAAACACAGGCTTTCGCATATTTTGCATTGCTGCTCCTTGTCACACTTCAAAAACAATTTGAATGAACAAGAAATACCCATTTTGGTGACATTTCTTTAATTCGGGGAAACAAAACCAGAGAGTCCGTCATCATCACCGTGCTAAACAATAATTATGATTATCATCTAAACCCAGCCACAAGGAAAGCAACATTTTCAGTTCAAGACCCCCTTTTGCTGCTAAATTATTGACTAAATAGACAAATTACCTCAATAATAGATATTTTTTGTTTGTAAAGCTGTTATTTAGGTTATTCAACCATCAGATTGGTGCAAAATACCATTATATCCATTCAGCTATCAAGTGTTTCCCCTGATCATTCATGGGACTTTTTTGAAGCTATTCCTAAGAAACGTAGACGTCAGTGTTGGGGGCGTTTGGGCTGCAGCAACATGTTTAGCATTGAGATGCTACTTTAGGTTTTGAATTGCTTCACTTACAGACGAACTCCTTTAACACAACAGTAATCGTTCTTTGTCTGCCACAAAAAGAAAAAAAAAAAAAAAAGTCATCAATTTGGTTAAAAATTTTATAAAAATTCAAATTGTGCTAAAGTCTATGTAATTAATCAATCAAAATTAACACTTTAAAGTCCCGTTTGCGCATTTATCATTTTCATTGCGCGTAAGAATTAAGTCGTGAAACCACTTAAAAGCTGCAACAAAACACTTTGAACTTTGCGGCTGCAACACGACAAGTCATGAAGAAGTTTAAAGGAGCAGGAAAAGTTTTCCGAGGCACTCGCAGAGAAATCTTGTGTTTACTTGTGTCTGCAGTGTCTCTGTAGGGGATCGACTTCAAACACAGCTTGGAGACTGCATACTTTTACCTCCACTTGTTAGCAGCTGGTGGGATTTAGAGGCTAGGAGTCATAGAGGCAAACAAACAGCATGGACAAACCTAATGAGAGAGGAGCCAGTCAGAGAGAGTGCATGGGAAACAATGAGCTACCGAGGTGAGCTAAGGGGTTACGGTGCAACGCAGTGCATTATGAAGCAATGATGTTCTAGAGGGCAGGAATGGTGCAGAGTATTTCTAAGCGTAAGTCCCGTCTGACACAACAACTGTGTGAAATTTGCCCAATCAGCTGGCGGAAGGGGTAAAAACACAGGGATGAAACTCACTCAGCTCATGTGTAATCTTTTGTCTTGTCCAATTTGTCTGAGCCCCGCAGTCAAATCCAGCGAATGCAAGTCCAGGATTCAATGCTCTGTGAGAAAAGCAATCTTGAGATGAAGTGAGTATATCAGAGGTAGGGAGGTGTGTGACAACTGGAATCAGCTTCAGGAGGGTGGAGGGGGGAAAAAAAAGACTTTCCGTCATGGTAGAAGAAACACTTTCCAGCGCAGGCTGTCAGAAACTGACACTGATTTAATAATAGTCAGGAGGAGATTAGCTGATGAAGAAAATATGATTGGAGATATCGGAGCTGGGCGGCAGCTACTCGACATATTGCTGTCGCTCATTTCAGGAGGAAGAGATCAGCTTCAGCCGAGCCTTTCGTTTCTTTCTCCTTTCAATTCAGCTGCTGCGTGTGGCGTGCCCTGCTAACGAATTCATACACCCTAAATGCTACAGCCACAAACTTCAATACGTTTTATTGGGACGACTCAACAAAACAAAGGATGGCATAACTGGGGCGTGGAAGGGAAAGAATACACATCCTCCAGATTTCCGAACTATGGTTGTCAAAATCTAAGTTGGACTCTGGGCTTCAAGATGCTTCTTTGTCATTGATGTTAGCTGACAAACCTCTAAAGTGCTGAACACATCGGAGGACTCTCCCTCTATATTCACTTCTTGTTCAACTTATGTGACGAGGAGCAAGTTTCCCTTTTTCTGTTCGCCTTTCGCCGTCGTTCTAAGCGTCTCGGGGCCCATCAGACACTCAGAGAGCACCTGTATTTATCCTGACGTGAATTTGCACTCGAGCAAATTGTGTTCATAAACAGTAAAACCCAGAATGAAAAAAGAAATACGAATGGATGCCACATTTATCTGCAAAACCAACTTTGAAACCGTGCGTCATTTTGCGTTATGTCAAAATTCTTCACTATTTCAATGAAACTCAGCAAAGATTAATACGGAAATGATGCAACATGAAAAGGCTGGAGGTAAAAAGCAAGACCGTCTGTTTAGTCAAATGAACGTATTTACAGAAGCCTGTTGAACCAATTTTTCTACCGCTGCCACTTCCAACAGCCTTCAGGACTTTTTATTGCTCTCGTCGGCCCACATGTTCACTTTGAATACAGTGCAGCGCTTTAGAACAGAACAACATGGCCGAATAGTTTGACTTGCAACCGCAGCTGCTTTGCTTTATAAAACGATGGTGTGGAAACGCAGTGCAAAAAGCGCCTGCCTATTAACCGGCAGAAAATACGTGTCAAAAACAGCCCTACACAGCCCATTAAAATTCAATAAAACCAAGAAACAACAAACAATGAAGAGGGGAAAAAAAAACAAAACAGACAAACAATCAAAAGTATCTTTAATATTCATTTGGTGGCAGGCCTGCAACGGGCTGATATTGACGGTGGAGTGAACGAAGGATTCATTAACATTTCCTCTGTTGCTGCTTCCTCTCGCCGAGCCGCTTCTCGCTGTGTCGTCAGATTCACTTATCTCTCTAAAGCAATTAGCCACTGGAGGCTCCATTGACCTGAGCCTTTGTCAGACTAGCGGTTACATTAGCATGGCAACAGCCTGGCAGAACTTTGCAATGTGTGCAGCTCGTGTGAGTTTGAGACGATTCGGTAGCAACATTATTGGCATGTCAGCTGGCGTTCGTCATCCTCAAAGTATTTCCAACCTCTTTTCCATGTCATATGTTACGGACTCCTCAAAGGTCTTCACACGGTACCCCATGATGAAAATGCTTGTTAGTGTACAGAGACTGATGGCTCATGGTTGTGTATGTTTTTGCAGCACCGTTGGCAGCAGTCAGAGTATCAAATGTTTTTGGGTATGTCTCTATAGCGTTGTCACACCTATTTCCTCTCTGGAGATCATCTCAAACTCAGTCTGGTTGGATGGGCGGTGTCCGTATACGTCCAGCTTCAGGTGTTTGGGTTTGATGCTCAAGTGGATTAAAGTTCTGTCTTTGGATGAATCAGTCAAGGACTTTCAAAAGCCTCTTCATCGACACATCGAGCTGGGTTTAAGACACCTTTGGGCATCTCTTCTGCAAAGGGACTGATGCAGTGAGAGTGATTGAGGTTTGCTTACCTCTGCTATTCCCCTCACTCGCCAAGTGCGGGTGATCTCCATAGCGACCAGCGGGTTTTCCAGTAAAACGGAGTGAAATAAGTGGTGACGCATAGTTTGTGTGAACAATGATTCTTGGGATTTAAAAGTTCAAGCATGTTTCAGAAAAGTTAAGAATGGCGCTTAACTTTCTGCTCTCCTAACAGGAAGAGCAGAAAGTTAAGCGCCATCACTGAAGTCGACAACAGGTTTCCCTGCTCGACTTCATCCTGCATTATCATTTCCAAAACAATACTCTGAGGAGATCTCAGATGGTTTTCATGCAAAGTGTCGACGTCAATGCACAACCTTTCTTCCTCTCATCCCACATGTCGTCGCCTGTGCAGGATATTGCCGTTTCCACCGGTGGTTGGTGGATGGCCAGGAGGTACCGAGAGGCAGCTGGTGTTTAAGGGTTATGAAAAAAGAGTTATTTAAAAGAGGCTGGAAACTGCTCTCAGTTGTCGTGGCTTCAGGTCATTTTCATTTCATTTTCTAGTCGGAGTTCCAGAGCGTATTGGAGCAGGTTTACCTGAAAACGCTTATATCATTTCACTCTCTATGGGGACTAGTTGCCCGAAAAACAAAAGATAAAGAACATTTTGCTCTTTATCAGGAAGTGAATCATTGGAAGACTATACATGTATGTTTCCCGTTTTTTTTTAAAAAAAAAAAAACTTTGTGGATGCGGCTTGTAGTGAGGTGCGCTCTATAGTCCCAAAAAAGCGATACTCAAAAATAATTTTTAAAAAGTGTTTCATGTAACAAAATTGATAAAAGAAAAAGCCTTCTTTCTGATAATGACACGTGTGTCTTACAATCCCGTTTTGCTTAAAGACGGCGCAGAAGACTCAATATTAACATTTTCTACAAACAACCACAGTCACAACCAAACGCAGAGCTGTGCTTCTCCTGTGGTTTGGCCGATGACGTGCACCGCGCCACGGCAATATATATCCGCACACTCAATAACTCCGTGGTGCCGAGTGGAATAATATGCAAACATGCTACCAAAGTGACACGTTTAATTTAGGCAAGCGACGCCTCAGGATTACACACACACACACACACGCACACACACACACGCACACACACATTCTGCATGACAGCATGATGAGTCGCAGTGGCAGGAGGGGAAAAGCAGACTGTAAAAGCCGGAGCACTTTGTTCGAGACACTGAGGTGGTAAATATCTGGTATTTCAAATACAATTCAAACTTGTGGAAACACTATTATTCTTACTGTCACAATATTTGACTCTCAAGCCCAGCTCTCTAACAAGTTGGAGCCCAACTTTCAGCCACTATTTGTCCCCGACAGATAAATAAGCTGCGAGCAAGTGCTGCGGTGTTGAAACCAATGACTGCACGGGCTACATTTATTTGCGTCGTTCATAATTAGTTGTCCAAATGCACTATAGTCTCCCTCCATCCTAAGCCATATTAATGGTTTGTTTTCTTGAGAAATGTGTGTTGTCTGGAACATTGGGTGGAGAAACGGTATCCTCATCAATTTCCCTGGCAGGTGAGGTGGAAACGGAGGGAGACGGATGCGACTGAGGATGAAACAGAAACCATTTCTTTTGTTGTTTTTTTTTTGTGCTGCCTGCTGCCGGGCCTCACAACTTCATATGTGGAGAACATTTCTCTGCCGTAAAATCAAGCTAAACTTGCTTATTTCCTACCTTTTTTTTTTTTTTTCCTTTCTGCTGTTACATCTGCTTTAGTGGGAGTCCTGCCACTCATTCTTTCTGCAAGATGGACCTTGTAATTTGGTTTTGTATACCAATATGTGAGCAAAATGAGTATTTTATGTTTGGGATTTTTTTGAAAATACTTTATTTGCATAAGACTGACATTACTCTATCAAAAAGGAGTCGTCATGAATGTTTACAGCTGTTGTCATGAAGAGTCATTTGGTCCATATTGACACTTTTAACGCAAAGTTGGACTACAAGATGCATTACACTCCCATTAACAGTGTCAACTTTTCATTAAAAGTGTAATTACTGACCGAATGACGCTCCATGACAACAGTTGTAAACATTCATGAAGACTCCCTCGGGTTCATAACCCTCCAAATGAAGTGCTACCTTTAGTTTACTTCAATTTAAAGCCAGCACTCTGATGCCTGCTTCAAGTTTAACCCCAGCTTTTGCATTTCAAAACTCTATTTGAGAATTGTTAAAGAGTCAGGGTAATATTTATTGACCACTGGCCAGCAGAGCAAGAAATGTACTAAATACTGAAGCAAAGACGTCAGTTTTCAATGTGGTTTGTGACATGGGGCAAACTTAAACAACAAGAATAGCACAATTAAAACCAAACCCTGGTTTTAATTGCTCTGGTTTCTAGAGCATACTCTCTTCGCACGCTTGAAATAAGACAAAACTAACTTACAAGTAGATTTTCAGTCTAATACAGGAGCTTGTCAATAATAATTCCTTAATATTGATGTAAAAATACGAGCAATAAGTGAAATGATCTGCCGGTGGAAGAAGACATTTTGTTTCGTAAAATCTTGTTCCACCGGCAGATTATTTCACTCATAGTGAATACTTTTTCAGCAACGTCATGGAATGATTGACTTGAAACTAGCTTCCATTTCTTGCTGAAAAGCCACTTATTAGTTAATTCTGTCTTATGTAATTGTTCTAAGATATTATGCATCAGAAACTAGACCTAAAATACTTGGCGAGATTTTGTGTTTTTGCAGCGAGGAGGTGAGTGCAGCACCTGAATTCACTCATTTGGACCCAATACTTTGGCAGGACGAAGGAGTGCAAGTTTGACTTTTTTTTTTTTTTTTTTTTTTTTTTTTTTTTTTTTGCATTATAAATGCAAATTTGCAAATGTCAACCAGTCACTCCTACGGCTGCGCTGAGCCGACTTTTATTCACGCCGGTCTTTGCAGCGACCCGTAAGCATGTGTGCACATCTGCCGGGACCTGGCAGCCAGATGCCGTGCCCTCAACCAGACCCCCGGTCCACACGACGAGCTCCACGGGCGGCGAGGCCGGCGTCTCTCGTTCCCCTCTCTGCGCTGGGGGCGTTTTCTGCCTCCCAGCCAGGTGGACAGATGTGCCGTGAGCAGCACAGGTGCGCGGTGCTGGGGGATAATCGAGGTAAATCACTGTGCAATCAACGCGTGGGGGTCTCAGCGGGCACACAAACATTTACAATTGGCTCGACAGTCCTTGTAAACAAGATTGCTTGTACAAAAGAGTCAGGTTGAATAATTGATGGGATGTAAGAGGATCTGGCTTTAGAGGATTTTTTACTTTTTCAGCATTGATTCAAGTTGAGGCTGAGAGAGGCGAAACGCTTCTATAAACGCTGCTCCCCGTGCAGCCCAGCTAAGGGGACTCTATACTTCCGAGGTATGGTTTTCCATTTCTTTCTTTTTTTTAAAATAAAATGACTTTATGCAAAATGATGGACAAGCTTCATACCTACGCCTGACAACAGCAGCGCCATAAGGAAGCTAAAGCAGATGACTGCTGAGAGCAAGGAACAGACTGCAAGTGAGAGAGAGAGAGAGACAGAGAGAGAGAGAGAGAGAGAGAAAGAAGAAATGACAGAGTTAGATAAATTACGAAAGAAAATTGGAAGTGAAATAAAACAGGAAGATGGAGAGACGAGAGGGGAACAAAAGAACGGTAAGAAGGTAGAGAGAGCAGCGGAGTTATTACAAAACATTTCATTCTCTTTGCCTGTGGCGCAAAATCTCACAAAACAACTGATATAAGGATTACGTTACCCGTTTTACCTGGATGAAAGTCATCACCAGCTCTCATTCACACACGCAGAATACATACATTGGTGCCTTGGTGCTGGGGCAACCCTTTCATCTTAACCTGCTGCAGGGCTCATAGAAATAAGCCGATATAAATAAACTCTGCAGCTCAGATTCAAGCCATGTTCTTACGCTGCCGACACACACACACATTTACACAGACACAGTTTCGCAGCATCTTCTGACTTTGCCCGCTTCGCATTCGCATAATGTCTTACCAGAAGAACAACCCTAACAGAGCTTGCGCTGTACTTTTTTCAAAGTCAGAAAAACTCCCTTTAAGTCGCAGTCCGAAAACCTGAATTTTCACTTCTCTGGTTTTGGACAGAAGCTGGTTTGTCCAGTTACTGTTTTCACTCTTGCAATGTTTTTTGCAAAGTACTCAAAGGAACTAAAGCTATAGAAACGTTGCCTTGTCTTGTTTTTAACAGAACCTCTTTCAGAATGTTGAGCAACGATGTTGTCCTCACGTCTGCCTGTTGTCGTATTGCTCTGTGCGATTGGAGATAATTAAATGTTTGTGGATTCATTAATATCCATGCGTTCATGTTGGTCTATCACATAAAATCCCAATGAAATGCCTTCGATTTTGTGGTTGTAGCGTCAAAAAGACACTGCAAACATATCACTACTTCATTTCTATATTATCTGCCTTTAGCGGAACATGTCAAAATAATTTTCAGACATCAAGAAGACTAATTTTGTCAACACCCAACAGACTGCGACTGTTTCCCTGACCTTGCGTCAACGCACAACTCTCATAATTAACTCTGGTACTGGTGCTGACGCAACACCTCCGCTTTCCTGATCTTTTCTTGTCACCTAAGAAGCTCTGTGGCCTGAAGAAACACGGATAAACCCTTCTCAGAAAATTGCTTCGCTCCTGGTTGGGATTTTTCCTTTCACATCGGATCCGTCCCGTTTGCGACGCCGAATAGCGGGAGGCTGCTCCCGGACAAGAGGCGACGTGTGTTTGTTTGGCAGTGGGTGGGTGGGTTGCGTCATCTGGCTGTCCGCCTCATGGCCATGCGCTCTCCATTGTGTCGACACAAAGGCAGCGCGCTAAGACCATCATCAGTGAAAATTAGCTCAGTAGCGGGGAAAGCGCTCGCTTCTCATAATAGCCAGTGGCCATGCTAAATCATTAGCCTGTCACTTTGTCTGGGTTGAGTCAAATTATGCTCTCAATCCGCCTCCAAACCAAATTGCATTATTGCAATTATATCCATTGCATGACATATTGTCACAGCGAGGGTGTATGAGATGGGCAAAGGGGGGAGGAAAGGGATGGAAAAAAGAACGAGGGAGACGGTGGGGGAAATTATTTGGTGGCATTATCAAGCGCTGCTGAATGTCTCCTTGTTTGCCAGCTGGTTCTTTGGAAAGGGCACATTGATTATGCTTCCTGTCAAAATGGATGTTTGTATTTTCTACAAGGCATCTCTTTTCAGTCAGCCTGACTCACATTGATTAAGATCCATACTGTAGGACCCATCCCTGTCACTTCTCACACTTTTCCCCACTTCTGCCTGTCCCCGTCCTATCACTCCCAGTGAATGTCTTCACACTTGCTCCCTGTCTTCCCCTTTTGCTGTCGCAGCGCCCGCGTTGGCAGGCTGTCAGCCCTAATCAAGGCGAGGTGCCGCTGATCATTTTGCATCAGAACGTTATCAAGACCTCCTACGCCCCCCCCACCCCCCCGTGCCGTCTGGGGTCTGATTTAGTGCGGCCCTGTCAAAGCCACCGGCGGTTCTGATGGCATCACCTGCTTGATCTGTAAATCATAGCTACCTCTAAGAGAAACAGTGCTGCCACTGCCGCCTTGATCTTTCAGCAACACGCTGCGCTGCTCAGTTGCTGCGCGTGGCTCCACTCCACTTTGGGTAAAAGGATTTCAACTTTTTTTGTTGTTGTTGTTCTCATTGAAAGATTAGACTATTATAATTAAAAACATGCTGCGACACCAATGCTGCAGCGGCTCGTAAAAGTATGTTTCCGATTTTTCGTCACGACCACAAACTTAAAAGTGTTTTGTTGGGATTTTATGCGAGAAACCAACTCAAAGCAACACATAATTCTGAAGCAGAACGAAAACAATGTGTTTTTTTTTTTGTTTTTTTTTTTCTGGAGGAAAATAAAAATCCGAACCTGAAACGGTCATCGGCTCAAGTGCAACCGATTGTCTTCTGGGGTCGACCTGCGTGTCGTTCATGAAGGACCCAGAGATTTGTCAGGAATATTAGTGAATATGTGAAGGAGCAAAGCAGGATTTGAATCAGAATCAGGTTTTGAAACGACTTTCTGATTACAAAAAAAAATATTCATTGGAAGCTGTGTGTGGTTTTTTTTTTCCCCAACTGAACTCGGACTATTTTGCGTCGTGAATGCAAACATGACATCCATTTTTCTCAATCAGGTCAGGTTTTCATTCCAAGTAGATGTAAAGGGATCTGATCTTCTGACAAAATGTCTGACATTTTTGTGACGCTATCGGTTTGTTCCTGTTAATATTTCTCATCCAAGAAAAACGATTTTAGGAGAAAAAAAATGTTTTTAACAGAGAATGTTAATTAAATGTTACAAACTTGGACTTCTGTAAACTGAATAATAAGCACTGATAAGAGTAATTACATGTAAATTGAACATTTCGTCTTCATTGTGTGAAATTCTCCGTCTCTTTTCTGTCCCGGTGGAGTCTCTCCTCCTGCTCTTCACTCACTGAATCGGATTCAGAGGCGAGAACAAGTCGTGCATTTTGATGCTCATGTTGCTCCGTAGTTCAGAAAGTTGATCTGATTGAACAGAACCAATGAGATTTTTGGATTCATCTCATCAAAATGACCCTTAAACAGTTGAGAAACCTCAGATAGTTTCTTGGCTGTTAGCCTTTGTAACTGAACATCCCAGGATGATCGATGCTCATCAATAAATGATCAAAAACGAAACATTTCTCAGCCAGAAATCAACCAAAAAAAAAAAAAAACGGTTTTCCTCCTGAACTGATGGTCCAAGTAAAGCAGTGGAGTCAAAGTCATTTTCATTTTGGGCCATAACAAGACCATGGACATCATCAAAGGGCCGACTGTGAATAAATGAATTGAACTGTTAAAATATGAATAAATAGCTGTCTCTACATTTGATAGTACTTTAAAACTTAAATAATATTGAACATCTTTTCACTCTGATATACTTTTCTAGCATACAGATAAAAACTGGTTTGGAGCTGATTGATAAAATAATATTTGCACACAATTATTTTTTGTTTGTGTCCATCTCGAGTCAGAGGATCAAATAAAACGCTACTTGCCCCCGAGGTCTTGAACTTGACACATGTGGGGTAAGGGAAGGATTGTTCTAGGAGCAAACAAGAGGCCCACAGTGACTTTGGAGGCACTGCAGAGATTCATAGATTGTTTTAACGTTTAGTCGTAAACTCCACAAATAAATCTGGCCTTTGTCAAAAAGCGGCAGGGAAATACGCAATGTGTAAAACAGCTGCATGTTGCCACAACGCTATGCTTTGGTCACACATGGCTGGTTAGAGTTGATGAGATTATGGATGGAGGTAATCGCCTGCCAGTCCTGGAAGAAAACCTGCCGGAGGCTAAAAATATTTGAGAATGGGATGAGAGTTCACAAATATAAGTACCGCAACGTTTGTTTCAGCGTCACAAACTGTCAAAATGTTCAAGGGGTATACATACTTTATCTTTTTATGGCACTGTGTGCTGTTTGAATGTTTTTACTTCATTAACGGTTAATTAGAGTAAACTGCATCTTGTGCCCCAGTTTCTTTCAATAGGTCTCTTTGTGCATGTTTGCCACTGTGTCCTTGTATGTGAGAGGCAATGTTAGTCTGCAAATAGACTTTGGACTCCAGTGTAATTAGACTTGGTAATGATGTGGCATATTTACAGCTAAAGCGCTCTGCTGATAATAAATCCTCCTGACATATGTAGTCCGATACGCTCCAAAAAGATAGTACGGGATCGGCTCCGTTCGGTTAGTGGGATGTTAGTTTGTGTGCTGGACCTGGCTCTGATGAGACCCATGAGTTTGGAGATTTAGACCGACCAAGCAGCTGACTAATGATTCTGGCTCAAAGTTTTCATCCTAAAAAAAACGACAGCCCATCTTTTGTTTGGGTTTGTCGGGTTGATGGGTTCATGTTTCACTGTTAAACTTTCCTCAAAGCAAAGTCGAGTTAAATCCAGTAATCTACAAACTGATTTTAGTCTTGTTACATTTCATTAGTCTTTCCATTCAGAAACCACTCGCTGCCTTCTCGTTGGTTGTGCAGGAGGCTCTACTAATGCTTTTCAACGACGTACAGCTGGATAATTGCTCATCTGTTTGCAGCTATTTTTACATGCAAATGTAATTGTTGAGATGGGAGGGAAGGGGGCGTGGCCTGCAGCAGATCATTTGGATTTAAAGTGACAGGAGGCCCTAAAACAGCTCATTCCAAAAGATAGGCAGAACTGGCCAGACTAAAATATTATGATTCCATGCAAAAACTGTAATAAATATGTTTCGTATTGCCCATAGACTTATCCTCACTTGTTAACGGAAGAACACTAGGTCACTTTAAAGCAAAACAAAGCTTCATTGTTGCAGATTGTTGAGCTATTTCACTCAATGGTGAAATAGCTCAATAGTGCTATTCAACTAACAACTAAAGTTGATTCAACTAACAACTTTCCAAGACGCATGAAAACATAAGGAAAAAATGAAAAAGCGCAAAGCATCTAAGAATGGCAGAGAGCCAGAGGCTTGACATTATGAAAGAGAGAGATGTCCCGCTACCTAGACTCCCACCACCTGCTCTCTGTTTTAGCCCGCCATCATGCCTGGGGGGCAAGGGTGTGTCACCGTGGACACTCACAGCAAACCCCCATTTAAAATCCTCTGACTCTGATTTAAATACAAGCTGCTCCCCAATTATTAATCATCTCAGCATGTGTGTGGAAGGCACTGAGTGCAGGATGCATGTGTGAAGTCATGAGTGCATGCACACCGTGGTGTGTCATTGCATCTGCGCACTCCTTGGCCTGGACCCCCCAGGGGGGTGGGATGGCGGGATGTAGTTGGGGCTTGGTGTGGGGTGATATGACAGCACGGGGGCAGAGCAGGGCCATCCTCAGCAGCTCCATCTGTGGCCCTTCTGTTCCTTCTCAGCCTGACCTTTGACTGTCTTTAGGTGTTACATGACATGGGCGTCTCAGCCACGGCCCTTTTCTGGCGCTAATGCTGCATACAACACACCCACACACCCACACACACACGCACAGAGCTGATTCCTTTCGTGGAAATGGGCATTAAATGCAAGCAAAGCAAAGGTCAAATGAATGTTATTGAGTTTCTATGCAACAGCATAAGGCGCAGCCTTATGACAGAGTGAAATAAAAACAATAATTATCTCTTCATCGTGGCACTGGGTGGGATATATTCACCCAGTTCAGAATAAGCTGCTTTATTTGTAACCAAAGGGCGATTGAAAAGTAGTTGGTAAAAAGGCGTGAAAAGTTGCTTGGGTCAGACGTTTTTAGCTTATCACGTCTTGCACGGACAATCAGGGTATCCAGGCTAAACGCCGGACCCCAGAGCAGCGCGATAAGGATGGCAACAGGACGAGACATAGGCCAACATCCATGAAGTGAAGCCATACACACTTCAAGAATAACAGAACACGTCAGTCTAGGTGGGGGGGATTTACCTTCAGGGTTGGCTGAGGCTGAACCTTTTTGTGAACGCCATGTAGGGAAAAATCATTGTTTTAATATTTTTGCTCTCAGTTTTGCAAAGGACTCTCTGGCTCGCATACAGCCGCTTAAAGTTACCCACTCAGACATGCTTTGGACTTCACAGTGGAAATATGGAAACGCCCAAAGAAGAAAAAAGAAAGATCAGTCCCTGAAAAGGACTGACACGCCATTAAGCAGGCAGTCATGACGCTGTGCCTGATCAGTTCATGCACTGTATGTGCAGAGGTGTCATTTCTGGAAGTGTGAGGATTTATAGGACATTTTGAGTTGGACTTGACATTGTGGGAAAGGCAGAAAAAGCGCGTCTCTTGCAAAGCTTTAATTTGGGTGTAATATCCCAAAGTCAGCCAATCTACCGAGGAGAGGAGAAAGAGAAAATTAAACATCTGCTTCATTTCCCTAACTGGCGGTAGCCAGGCTCATTATGAAGAGCTATATGCTCTTCTAGGGAGACTCCTTCAAACCGCGGCTCTAACGGAAAACATGCAGGCCGCCGGTTCAAGAAGCGGCGCGAGGAGCTCACTATGAAGTCTATAAAGTCTGGATCACAGCTCACTTTCATTTGTCACAGAATCCTAATGAGAATCTCTTGGGGAAATCACACAGTACATTAGAGACAACCAATGGGCATTACATGCAGAAAATTGTTCATAATCTCAGCTGGACTGAAGTGGCCCGACTCTGATCCTCTCATGTGTCGCCAGTGAATGTGACTACCACTCATTAGTGCCCTGGGGAATCGTGACAAACTGCAGCCCCGGCTTAAACAAAGCTCCCCGTCAGGCTGTTGCAACCTGGCACGACTTCCGGGTCGCTGGATGTGAGCGCCGAGGTCGTCGTGGTGAAAGAGGAGGCGGGACACGTGCGCCGTCAGCTGCGAAAGTTTTCAGCTAAAGAGGTTGGCGAGAGTCAGAGGAATCAATTACTATAGATGGGGCAAAGTTCTTAAAATTCATTAGCGACAGCCTAATTACGGAGCAACAATGGGCTGATAATTACGTGTGCAATAATTAATACACTTACTGTAACAAAAGGAGCACTGAGAGCGCAATCGTCGGCTAATAGCGCATTACTGAGTTGATACAATCAACCATTCGGTGATGAGAGTCGACAGGGGCGGAAAAAAAAAAAAAAAGCTTGAATGAGGGGAGGGCCGGGGGCCTGTTGCTGCAACTCCACTCCCTGATATCACCAAACACAGTGACTGGAGCTGCACTACTGACTGCTGTCATGCTTACAATCTGTCAAAACTAAACGATTAGGATGAGAAAATGAACTGAGAATACTGCGTTGTGATTTCTTTTCTTTTTTTTTCTTTTTTATCGCGTTCTGATTTTGCCTCGCTGTTACAAATAAGCCCAGAGACAAACGGGTGACGTTAAAGTTTGGTCGAGGAAAACAAGGCCGTCCAATCTGCTCGCATGTTGTGTCCCGGGGAAAGAATGATAGACGCACCCGTGGAGGGGGACGAGGGCGCCGCACGCCTGCGAGGCCGCGCATCCGCCTTCTGAAGAAGAATTGGCGATGAGGTTCCTGCCAAAGTGAGGGAAGCGTTCATCAGCGAAACGCCGAGGGGGGGAGGGACGCCAGTGTCCATTAGAGTCGAAGCACGTTTCTCAGGACGGTGGGAGACAAAGTCATCACTGTCTGCAGGTAAGTCATCTCAGCCCCTTGGTCTTTCCGCTGAAAAGCATGAATGTTTCATAGAGCTTGCACTCGTTGATTTGTTGTTGTTGTGAAGACCGAAACAACCTATGTATTATTAATAACATTGCTTATAACTTGTAATATCAAGACCAAAGTGACTGTCTTGCAGAAAGTATTTGCCTTCCTTGAAATGTACGACATTTTGTCCCAGTGTAACCGCAAACATGAACACATTTTGCAACGATTTTGTGTAATAAGTAGCGAAAACTGAGCGGAAGAACAACGATGTGTGTTTTCTTTCGCTGCACAAGTATAAATCTTAAAAGGAATTACATGTAGGAATAATTCTGTATTTAGGCCCCCTTATGCTGATGCCATCAAATAAAATCCAGTTCAGCCAATCGTCTTCAGAAGTCACCATCAGCACACAGCGTCCATGTATGTGTAACTTAGTGCTAATATAAATGCAGCTGTTCTATGAAAGTTTCAGAGGTTTGTCAACAAACACCTTCATGAAGACCAATGAATACACCAGATAGGTCAAGCCTTGGTGAAGTTTGAAGAGAATTAAGAGTAGAACTTGGTTCTGAAAAAAAGACATCCTGATGTTCAGCCTCTTAAAAAGCACAGCTCTCCTGAAACTGAACGGGGTAATGCAGCAGACAATCACATTCATTCACTGGGTTTAAAAAGCTTTACAAGGAAAAAAACGACAAACATAAAAAATAAACGTCCAATTACATCAAGAATTGAATATTTGCAATAGTGTACAAATAGCGTGTCAAAATTTAACCTTCTGGAAAAATGCATGCACTAGTCACCGGTTTTGATATAAAGTCATTTAATGAGCAAATGGTTTTCAGGTGCTATGATTGGCTGATTTATTAGGTGGCTCAGTTGTAAATAATCATTCTCTTAAAGTTGATCTTTAACCTGAGATTCAGCCAACGGGTTCAGTGTTACTTTGGAGGAGCTGCACACATCAAAGCTGATTAGAGTTGATGAAAAGACAGATGTTGCAAAACAAATTTGTGTTCTCC
Organism: Poeciliopsis turrubarensis; assembly: GCA_010277015.1. NCBI lineage: Eukaryota > Metazoa > Chordata > Actinopteri > Cyprinodontiformes > Poeciliidae > Poeciliopsis > Poeciliopsis turrubarensis. Next base: position 6,289,780 of record VMRN01000010.1, on the reverse strand, counting down.
TGGAGTAAAGGCTCTCCTTCCAAAACATACAGCTATCTAGTGCTACAATAAAAGTAAAATGGCCCGGTCAAAGTCCAGACATAAATCCATCTCAGGACCAGACACAAGTCTCCAAACTTCCTGTTAACAGAAGCCCTCCGCCCCCATTTCATTTGACTTTGCTTGAGCTGTTTTGCAAAACGGAGAGAGTGCAAAACATCTCTCTCAAGATTTGCAAAGCAAAATTTTTTCGCTGCAGTCGAAGTGCAAGGTCAAAGTAACGAGACCCGACAATTTATCAATTTGGGGAGGAAGAATTTAAATAGAAGTCATGCTTTTCACATTAGTCACTTTAAAAAGAAACATCTTTTCCTTCCCACACCATCGCACAAAATTCCAGCAAAATGCAGTGATGCATTTGTGGATGTAATGAGACAATATGGGGAATCAATGAACGAAGTGTACTGCTCAGTGTTATACGTGGTTAGTTTGTGCCAAGCCGTTGCACACTAAACCTACCATTGTGTAACATGTACAGTTTATGCGTGCATATGTAAGGGGCCACAGTTTTGCACAAATGAGATAACACAATGTAATGAAATGAATCCAAGTAATTTAAAGCCATTAGAGAAGGGTTGCTTTTAATTGGTTGTTGGGTGCTTGGCAGGTTGTGAACAGGCAAACCGGAGGTCAGAACTGTGGGAAGTTTAACTGCTCATTAGGCAGAGTTATAAAATATAATGTCCAGAGGGAAAGTCACAAACTGTCTGCTCATTATTGGTCCGGCACACCTCTGCCTGTGAGAAACAACGTGGTCCACAGGACAATAAATGCAGGGAAAAGGCCCAGGAGATCAGACCGTCTGCTGTGTTTCTCAGCTGCCTTGACAAATGTCAAACATGCAAACAATTGTCCTGGAGTAAATCTCCAGCGGGTTTGACTGATTTGTGTCTCCGCATGATGTAAGCTGTGTAAAATATGCGGTTCTTGAGAGAGCTGGAGGCGTCCAGCCAAGCAGCTTGTGTGACTGTGATCAAAATATTGGATAACGAGGAAGATGCAGCAAGAGAAAAACAAAAGAAAAGAGCATGTTTTTTTTTTGTTTTTGTTTTTTTTTTCATGTAAGACTATCAGTCAGGCCAGTCTGTTTCAATATTCAGTATTTATTGAAATTGTAAATTCGCGGTTGTTTCCTTGCAGCTACAGTCGGCCACCTGACAGTGATCTTTGGGTGTGTTATTACAGTTTCTGACATGTGTATAAGGTTTTTTTTTTTTTTTGAATCATTGGTAAAATTGTCATTAGGTCATGATGACAGAGCTCCATCACATATTGTTCCAATTTGCCATCAACAGAAATACATTTCTTTAGTATCGTTCTGTCCAGCTCAAGTTTGTTCAACTTAAATATCAAGTATTTCAGCTAATTTAGGATCAAACAAACTCTAGACTCTTTAATAAAAACTGTGGAAGAACCCTTTGCTGTACGGAGGATTGTGATTCGTAAAGAACTTACGAATCACTTGTATCAATGTCGTTTTTGTGTTTTCTCCTTTTGTCTCTTGAGATATTTCTCGTCCTTGATGTCTGAGATGTTTGCATTGTCACAGTCTGAGTGCAATGATTTCATAGGCTAGCACACATCCTAGCTTAGCAGATTGACATCTGTTTGATATGCTCCCTTAATTTTACATTTAAGCATTTAGTGCTTCTGTAAATCTTATTCATGTTCCATAACAGCACAGATAAGTTAACACGGCACCTGTTTGTAACTTTGCTGCAGTCGTTTTACTGTACCGAAGAGCTTCTGGCGGATTAATTTATGCAAATATGCTAAGTCCCAGCAATCTGTTCTCTAATGCAATTCTAATTTACAGTCTATGTTTATTAATTTGCATTGCAATTATGCAAAAAAAACAAAAAACAACCCAAAAAACAATAACCCTCAAGTTTGTGTGCATTTAATTGTGTTTTTTTGTGAGGCTACTTGCTATGAAGCTAATTACCAAATTGTTATTCACTCCGATGCTCAAAGGTGCTTAATGTAAAGGTAAATAAGACTCTATACACAAGCTGTAAAGCCACACTTGTTTCAGTTTTTGACATTAACCCAAACTGAACTGAACTGTTTTCTAATAGTCAGGATTGGCAACATTTAGAACCAAGAGGATTTTGACTGCAGGTAAGAGTAAAGAGATATTTTAGAGAATTATTTTGAACTCTGTTTATATTCAGAAATTGACAGAATTGCCTTTCAGACTCAGTCAGGTTAGTAGGCCACCTTTCCTGCACAAACCTGTTCAAACTCTCTTTGGTACTGAGATCTGGACCAAGCAGAAAAACACCCATGTAGCTTGACTTAACCATACAACAATGGTTAAGTTGTTCACATGCTTCAATGTTAGTTTATCAGACCACAGAAACGACAGTCTTTGTCCCTGAGTGCATTTGAAAGAAACCGAAATCTGTCTTTCTGTATTGCTTTTGAAAACACGGCTTCCCATGTTGGTAAAAACCATCTTCACAAGGACTTTTTTTTTGTGTGTGTTTTTTTTCCCAGATCTCCGGAAAACAAAACAGGTGTAACAGTGTGACGGCTGGGTTTTTCCATGCTGAACTTTCATGTCTTTGTTTGAACGAATAAACACTAAGAGTTTACATCCAATGGTGAACCAATAATGTTGAGGTCCAAATTTTTCTTCATGACACCTTACCTGGTATAAATGAAGAAATACATTTTGTCTGGGTATAAAAATACACCCACACTGCCTCCAGTGAGCCAGGCCATATCATCATCTGGGGTTTCCCAAATTGTTTGAAGGTTTGTCAAAATTAGAGTATATAAACATTTGAATTAGAATAAAAAGTGCACACATTGTCTAACGCGTTATTTTGCTCCTTATTATGACATTCAGGAAACAGATTTTGGGAACCCTCACCAACCTAACAGTATGCGACTCAAAACATGAGTCAAAAATGGCTAATTATATTTGTGTACAGTGACAATATCCGAAATCAGACCAAGCATTGAGCCAAGATGCAAAATATTTCATTTTCTTTTCACATCTGAGACATTTCATGGGTTCCAGCTTTAATAAAGCAGAGCTCCGCTAATCAGCAATTATCATTACAAGTTGCTTCACATAATTTTATGCATCGCAATTAAAAACACTTTAATGAATTTTTAATAGTGCTTGAATTCTCATCAAAGAGCAACAGCAACGTTGTTGAAAAAGGCTTATTATCAACAGCCACGCAGGCCTCGTTTAATGCGTTTTCGGGATGCCGCGGGATTGGTTATTTTACGAGATCTTTCTCATTTGACCTTTCGTCTTGATGTGCAGCTAAAATCTTGAGAGACCATAATTCAAAACGTGCAGGCTCATTTGACGCATCCGAGTTCTCCACTGCTCTAAAATTACATATTGTGACCTTTTCGCGTCTGCCAGCTCATCCTTTTGCATCGCCGCAGGAAGTTGTTGGGAGGGAGGGAGGGAGGGAGGCGGCGCACTGAGTCATGGCGGAGCGCCTGCCAGTCCGTCAGTTCAGGAGAGTGTCGTATTGACTTTCATTCAGAAGACACACCGCGCAGTTTGCTCAGGGTAAATGCTGGAGCCGGGACTTTGCTCGACTGATGCAGCGAAACTGAAGCAAATAGTCTTCTCATGAGAGAGAGCAACACATCTGTGGGTTGCGAGTGGAAAATTCACACCTCTATTGCAGCTGGCGGGGCGCGACGCAGCGCAGCCAGATAGCCTGACTGCTGTTCACACCTCCACACAGTCTGTGCAGCTGAGCTTCAGCTTGACCTCCTCCACCCAACCGCTCCGCTCATTTCTCAAGGAATATGCGTGGTCGTTTGTGTCTGTCACTCTTTAATAACTTCAGTCGTCACTTGTTAGTTAGAATTTTTTCTTTTTTTTTCTTTAATAGATTCAGATTTTATTTCCAGCCTGTCAGAGTCGCCGGCTCTCCGAGTGGGCAGCGGTGAGGAGAAGCTTGACAAAAATCGAATCTTAAGACGCGGCCGCGTAGCGAAACGAGTTTGAATGAATTTCCGAGTCCAATGTTTGAACTGGATGTAGTCTTTGTGTTTGCTTTTAATGCGTTCAGAAATCCCGGTTGATGAGTTGGCGGGAAAGCCGGCAGCTTGCGCACTCGTTTCCTGACTGCCAACAGCCCAAAGTTGTTGGAGAAACGAAACTGAAGACGACATTCTGCATTCAGACGCCACGGCGTTTGCGTGGGGAATCAATTTTTTTTTTTACCTTTTCCGGCTTCTGTGCTGAAATACTCGGACACCTGTAGAGATTTACTGAAGAGTCAATAAAGGAAAAGTCGTGTTTTGCAAGGATAAAACATGTTTTCGTTTGGTTCCAACACGCAAATGTTTTCTTATGTTGCCAACCCAAAGAGTGCATTATGCAGAAGAAGCTTTCACATTTTCCTTTTTATGAACACAAAGTGTAAAGAGCCATGCGCCACACACATAAATGTGTGATAGATGTGTTTAATAGATCATAAACCAAATTAACCTTTTGATACAGAAGCATAAAAAAAAAACTGAGAATTTTAGAAAATTGAGCACATCAAAACAGAGACAAACAGTGGAAGCGGAGGCCATTGTTAAGAAATAATAGAGATTTATTTGTACTCTATTAGAAAACTAATGTAACCACTGCGGCATTTTAGTCAGAAGTTTGTCTGAGAATCTTTAAATAGTGTTTCTGCAGGTTTCTGTTTCCACGGGGGAAACGAGACAACGTCACTCAAGCTGATGTTTCTTTGTGAAAACATCTCATCCCAGCTGGTGTGCAAGGTGGGGGATGTGTTATGCTGTGGGCCTTTTCTTCCAGTTGCCAAGCGACGCCTGTCATGGGTCAGAGCACAGTGAGCTCCTATATCTCCTCTGATTTAAATAAAAAGCTGAAATTGAATAATCGTTGGGTATTTCATCGGACACAAGAATGAACTTTCTTCAATTTGTTCCACGAAAATCGCAAGAGTTTAACCTTTTGGTTTGTGATTAACACGTCATCCCATCAGTATCGCTGGGATTGTGGCCTTACCTGTAAGGAAACTCTCTGGCCCAAACATGTCCGCTTTGCGAACACGTTCGTTTGAAGTACTTAGAGGTTACAATAACGTGACGTCCGGGACCTTAATCGCATTTCGCTCGGCGTCCTGCTGCGAGCTTCGTCACCAGAACATCTATCCAAAGTCTCCTTTAATTTAATTCCACACGTGGATTTTTGTTCCCCCACCGTTCATGTTTTATTAATGTCATATGCTGTCGACTTGGGCCCTCCTAACCGACTTAGCCAAGTCGTCCCTTTCCTTGTCACAAATCAAATTAGCCCAGGCTGTGATTAATCATCAGGCAGATCACCCAGTGAAAGGGGGCTGACACCTTATTAATTTTCTTAATTACACCTTGTATTAGGTTTCAAAATCGTCCCGTTTAATTACGCCGCCTTTGACTCGTAACTCTTTCAACCTGGTTACACAAATAATTTGTGCAATCAGGAGTGTTTTAATGGATTTTTATTTAATTTAGGCAGGTGGTATTAGTGTGATACGGTTAGAGGGGTTGGCTCAGAGAGTTTGTTCTAATTCTGGAGGGAAAAATGTCAAAGCAGTTCACGCTTTAGACATTTTTTTAGTGCAGCAGAATACCTTGACATGGCACAAAGTTAAGTAAAGAACATGGTAAATAGATTAGGTGTTCATCGCTCCGCACTGTGAAAATATTTAACTGTCTATAAAATCTTGCATAAGAAAAGAAAAACAGGATGTCGAGGTTTTTTAGTATGCAGAAAAAGAAACCTCTGCGGCAGGGAGGAAAAAACCAAAACAAACTATCTGAGGCTTTGAAAATTATGAAACAATCAAAGCGTTTCATATCAGCCCACGGACAGGTTTACAGAGCTTTCCTGCTACTGTCATTATTTGTGTTTAGAAGGCAATTCTGGAGGTGCGGAAATTAAAAAGAGATTATTTGGCTGAGTGCACACATTTAGCCCCTGAGTCCTGCGAGAGTTTAATCAATGAAACAGTCCAGACGTTCATTTACCAAGTTTTTCATACATGGAGCAAGTTTAAATAGTTTCTCTCTGACCGTGTGAGGGAAACGGACGGCCGGTGTTTCATGAAATGAAGTGAGTGCAGAGTCGGGAGTCGTTTCTTTACCACGCAGCAGCAGCAGTGATGTTATGCAGGATGGCTTTTATGTTTTTCCAATAAATATGCTGGAAAATGAGGATTCATTTCCACTTCAGAATATCATTAAAGTGCGAAATGTTATAAAAACAAACTCTGGCAAACAGTATGGAACCAATTTGGTCTTGAAATATTTTCAGAAGACTGTCGATAGGAAAATCTGGCAAATACGTCCTTCATAAATCGCCTCATTTTTTTATTTTTTATTTATTTTTATTGTGTACCAAATCTTCCTGAAATCCACGCAGGATTAAAACCCAAAATAAAAGCAATATTGATCAACATATTGACGATTTTAACTTGACAAAATGTTTCTGGTTTCACAATTGTTGACTCTACGTGTTTATGATTTTATGTTCTCGTCACGTGAAGCACTTTGAACTGCTTGCATTTGAACTTGATTGACTACATTGAACGAGTTGCACTCTGACAAGTGTATTCGGACTGGAGTTCATCTCATGGGCTTATTTACATTAATCTCACTTTATTCTTTTAGTTTGGATTTCTTGTACGAACCCATCTTTGTTCTGAATCAGAAACAAACCTCTTCACAGTACGATGATAACGCTTCAGTTTTCGTTAAATATCTAATGTTTTCATACCTTGTCATACGGCACTGCACTATCTGATGATCTTCGTCAGCAGAGATCCTTTCTCTTTCCCATATTGCTTCAACCCTGTGGCCTGCTCAATAATGTGGAACATCCTTCTTAAGTAGATTTCCTTTAATTGAGCTCAGCAGACAAGCTAATCAACCAGCTCTCTGAAATTAATTATAGTGATTCAAAGAGCCTTGACACACAAAACCATCTATAAATTTAATAACACCACAACAAATTTAATCTTTGGCACTTAAATTCAATTTGCATAATAATTTGGAACACGGTGTACAATAGTTCCTCCTTTTGCTACAAGTGACAAGACTGAAAGGTGTGTTTTGTTAGGCAGTCATGAAAATGGAGGAACTGCTTCAAATAGCGTTTCGTGCTACGCTTGTTGTTCGGCTTTTTTAATGTCACATACTCTCACCAGAGCTTGAATCTTTTTTGCAACAGTAATCAACTGAACAAACCGGAGTAAGAGCTGAGACGGAGTCATCTAATTGCTTCTTGATGAACATATGCTGCGGGTGGAAACGTAATTGGTCTCCACGTTTTTAGTGCCTCTCCCGAATTTGTCACCTTGCATCACGGCGACTGTGCGTCACTCGCAGGTATTACTGGCTGGCGCTGCTCGGAGCAACGGCAGCAGACGTGGGATACAGCGGGGAGTTCAATTTGGTATCAGCTCAGAAAAATACCTTGTGGCCCATAACTTTTCATAGACTGTTGAAATGGCGCCGGTTCATACGTGAGGAGGGTGTGTTATTGTGTGTTTGGTTTAAAAAAAAAAACAAAACAAAAATAACAGAGGAGAAGCTGAACACTGAAGCTGCTTGTTTGATTAGTGTCGTGTTTGGGGCCAAACAGGAATTGTAATTAACCAACATTTAATAGCAGGGACACGAATCATGTGGGGCGATAATAATAATAATAATAAAAGATCATTACTGGTTTAATCACACAGGTCTGTCAACTATTTTCACATAATTATTAGAGTGGCAAAGTGTTCCCAACATGTTTGCACCTCCAGGTTCATCCCACAACATATCCGCTAACTATTATGAACCTCCGACCATTAAGACAAAATGTCACTGCAATGCAAAGAACAACCAGTCAAAATTCAACGTGACAACACTGCAGTAACACTGCTACAACAGAACCCATCTACTTTTCTCATTTAGTGCTTTGCTCAAACATGCAGGTCTCATCTTTTGACAGGATGAGCCCTTCATCTTTTTCTGATGTGCAGCAGAAAAACCGGGTCCAGAATCCATTAATCGACTCACTTAAATGCCTTAATTACCCCCGGATCTCATCCAGTTACAACTTGTGTTTTTAAGACGTTTAGCTCAGGTTTCTTTTTTTCCACCTGATCAACCCTTCAACATCAACACTCAGAAGTTAAAAACTGCTCTCCTACGAAACCACAAGATCAGTTTCTTTTTCGACTCTTTGCAGTGTTTTTGGGGTCTGCTGGGCATTTCCCCCCCCCTATGTATTCATTATGACCGCAAAATGGCTGCCCTGCTCTTCTGCAGTTGGTGGAAAAAAAATACCAGTCAGCACACAGCCCTCAATTTTTTTGGACACAACCGCTCTGGCTTAAAGGATCCGGTTACAATCATGCTCCTGATCTCTGAATAAATCTTGTTTCCGAACCGACCTGACTGGCTTCACCTCGCCTCAGAGCTAACACTAATGGCATCGTTTCTGTATTTACCAAGCATTCTGGTGTGTGACTGCATTATTTCTTCATGCAGCATCTTCATTAACAAGCTGCGGAGATGAACGACGGCAACTTAATATCGCTCATGCTAGCAATTATTTTTTACTTTGCAAAGGAGCGTACTAACACAGCACAGTAGAAATGAGTTATTGAACCATATATTGCAGCATGATGACTTGTACTATGCTTTTGTGCCGGCACGCTCTTCGGCAGCCGACAAAAGAAAATACATTGTGCTGAAGGCTCAGGCTGCGGCGTGGATCAATGGTCATTGTCTTGAGACGCAGACGCCATTCTATTCGGGCTGATAGCTTGTGGGAAAAACAAGGTGGCGGAGGTAAGACGAAATAGAAAATACCCCGGACAGTCATACCCAGAGACCAGAGACCGTCATGGGAATAACATCCAAATTGATTCCTGCGCCGCCGTCGTGTTAACATTCTGGTGCAGCTGCAAGGTTTGCTGTAGCGGCCACTTTGATAGAGGTACGCTGGTGAGTTTTATGGTTGTCGGAGGGGCGGAGGGGGCAGGGGGGTCAGGGTGATTTGCTAAACAGGCCAAGCAGCTGTGAAGTATATGCTTTTGGGGCACAGACAGCACTTTATGGTAATTTATTGAAGATCCGGCTTTCGGGGAACTAATAAACTTTGCAACGTGAGCGCAGGCAACATGAAATTGTCTCTTCAAGGTTTGCCTGTTTGGGTTCTTGACATTATACAGCGTGGAACCTGGATTTCATGTGCCCGCGAGGAATGGTTGTGATGAATCCAAATGAGGCACGCTTCGGCCCTCCGGGGCAGTTTTGTCTCCTCCTGGTTCGAAGAACTGCGCCCTTCTGCTTGCCCTTGCGTCTGTCGTTTGCATACAGGGATAGGAGTCACAGATTCGTCCTGCCTCAACAGTCAAGTTAAATTTGACAATGGAAAGTAATGCAGATTCATCTAAATTCATGTATTCTAATTATTTGAGAAAGTGGAAAGATCTTCTGATAATGCAGCGGTTTTATTGTGGTTTCTATTAAATCTGGGGGGGCAAAAACTGTGGCAATAAAAAGTATTCACCCACTTTTTTTTTTTTTATTTATTATTATTATTTTTTTTTTTTTACTTTTCTTTGCTTTTACAATGTCAATCATAATCCACAAAATTAAGATTATTTGGCAAAAAATGTAAAAAGAAAAGACCCATTTTATATCAAAATGAAAAATGGTGACAATTAAATAAAACATTTAACATAAAACTGCATAAATTTCTTCTTAGACAAATTTCTTGTGCAGGAGACTAATAAATGATCTTCTCTTATAAATATTCATCCCTGTCAAGTCATTATGTTGTAGATGCAACTTCAGTCAAAACTGTTCTGTCATGTTGGACATAACAGAAAAAAAATCACAACAAAACTTAAAAAAAAAAGCAATTACATTTCATGTCTAAAAGCTGTTTGTGACATAAAACCAAGAAATTTAAAGTTTCTCTACCAACTCTGATAGGATGGGTGATGGAAATATGCAAAAAGTGTTTGAAACATTTAAGCAAATTTTATCTGGGAGTGTTTTGTGTCACAATGATGAGCTTAAAAAGACCTAAATGAACATATTTCATGATGAGCCAATCTTCCAGTGGAGTTCACCTCGAGAAGTTTAAACTGAGTTTAAACGAATTAAAACTCAATTTAGAGATATTCTTTTCTTTTGCTTCTTTTAACACTGACCTAAAGAACAGACATAATGAAACTCAGCATTCCATTTTTCAAGGTAAGCACTGAACAAGACCCGAACATGAACCGACACAAGATGTCCTCATTAAGCCCTCGCTGCTTCTTTTATCGTACGAACAGCAGCGCGCTAATACAGAAAACACAAAGGAGGAGCGAACAGAGGCAGCCAGTGTGGTATCAGCGGATGCTTGTGCACAGCGTGCTGCCTTTGGTGACAGCTGTACTGTTAGTTTGAGAACCGGGTTTTTCGTTCCCTCCTGCCTGAATAGTCCCTGTCAGGACATGAGCCATGTGAAGCTCGACGACCACCGACTCCCAATAATCACAGCGCAATTTAACTTATTACCTGACAGGAGCGAAGCAAAAAAGTTTGTAGGACGGTAATCTTTTTTAAAGCAACACAGAAAATTGCCCAGCAAAAGGACAAATAAATCTTCAAAAAGTTAAAAATATGTTGACATCCAGCCCTGTTTACTGTGGCACCCCTAAATAAATCCCAGTGCAACCAGTTGCTTGGATTAACATGAATGAGATATAGTCAGCTTTACTTTATAAAACAGTAAAGCTGTTTTATAAAGGCTCCAGAGGTTTGTTAGAGAAAAGATTAATCAACTTTTGTATATATAAAAATGTCTTTTACACATTTGTTAACACCGCCACCCTGTAGTGACAGCATAGCAGGAGACAGATAATCTGTGAAAAAATCAAGTTCCTTTCTTCAGAAGGAAGAAATGCACCGCTCCCAATCAAAAACAACCAGACAAGAGGGTCCTAGAGCTGTCAATCGCCCTTGTGTATGAGCTGCTCCATATGCTAATGGCAGAGAAACAACTTAGCATTACAGAAAAACTGTTTATCTGCTTTCACAGGTAACCACGGTAACCAGCCCAGTCATCCACGACTGGTGGGGTGATGTGGAGAAGATGTAGCTTAGCAGAGAGCAGTGGAGAAGATGTGAGCAGCATGTACACAAGCCTGTTTGATAGCACCAGAGCCGTCCTCCTGGCTCTGATTGGTTGTTTCTGGCTGAGCAGTTTATTTCTTTAGGTCTTGGAGAAGGAAGAGGAGCTCCATTTTATTCACAGATTATCCGTCTCATGTTGTACCGTCATGACAGAATGACTGCTTCAATAAAAATAATAATAAAAAAAAAAAAACAATAAAAAAAAATCCATTTTTGGTAAAAGTATATCCCAGCTTTAAAGGTGGTACTAAAACAAATGAACTCACAGGGGCAAGATCCAAACTCACATCACGCTTTTTAGACTTTCATTAGTGTAGCGTCTCACAAAATACACTGAAGTTTGCGGTTATAATGTGACAAAACTTTATTTGGTGGTCATGAATACCTCCAGACTCATGGAGTAAATTTTTGACCCTTAACAAAATGTTTTTTTTTAGTTTTATTTTACTTTAATTTCTTTCAGTGGTTAAAAATAGAACTTTATGGTCACAGATAAAATATTATGTAACTGCTCTGTTGAAGAAAACAGTGTTTTGTTTCATGGATTGAGACACTAATAACTTCCATGAGAGCATTCTTCCCAAACGGTAGCGCTGTATGAACTCCTTATTAGAGATAAATGACCATGCAAGACTAACAGCAGTCTATAGGCAAACTTGGGAATTTTGTGACACACACACACACACACACGCACCCACGCACACACACACACGCACACACACCGCTTAAATCAAATTGCATAAATCAAATAACCTAATAAAAGTTTCCAGGCAGAGTGGAGACAAGATAAATGATGTAGCTTTCCCCTCCATTATCCATACCCAAGGTAATTTCTTTGCAATAAGCTGCGTGTGTGGGCAGGATCTGGACTAACGGTGGCGGGCTTTGTCTCTGGCCTGAAGGCCGGGCTGCTTCCCTGAACTCTACACAAAGTCGGACAAACAGCATGAAATTGTGTCTGACCTCTGCTCAAAAAAAAGAAAGAAAGAAAGAAAGAAAGAAAGCGAAAGCAAGGTCCAATCAGCTGCTGTATTATAAGAACTGTGCTCTGCTTATTCCATTTCTATTCACACTAACTGTCCAGATGAAAAGTCCTCCGGCATACCAGTGTAGGAAAAAGTGATGTTTTGTGATTCTTTAAAAGTGATAACTGACTTTTCAAAATATTGCAACAAATAAATATGATAAAAGGCTCAAAAACTACCGATATATTACGGTGCCCCATAGGAGACGTGGAGAAAATGTCTTCTTTCGCATTGCCTTGCAAAACCTTTGCAGTAAGCAAATATTGCTAAGTGCAAAATTTTCTGGTCTATTTTACAGTCACAGATTTCAATTTCAATTTCAAATTTTCACATCTTTAAAGGGTCTCAGTGAAAATGTGTTCATATGTTCTTAAGTCTTTAGTGCAACAACTGATTTATTCACTGAACGTTTATGTAAGTTTGTGTAAGTTTTGAGACGGATCTGGACATGAAAAGCAGTCAGACAACCAACACACAAAAAAAAAAAACAATCAAAACTGTCAGGTAAGACGTGAAAATAACTCAGAAATAGTCCAAATAGTTTGAAGCATTTCCTTCTTTCTTTCCTTCTCACAGAAAGTTTGTTTACATCTGAGAACTCATAGGTTTGTGGTGCATTTATAGCCTAGAGAAAAAAAGATGTAAAACTTCAGCTGTCTCACAAACAAGATATTAACATACATGGAAACTAAAACCTTACAGCAGGAAGCACGATGGCCGCCGTAAGAAAGGCTTACAGTATTCAGTAATGCCGCATGACCTGATCAGTATGTTATTCCTGGAGAACGCGAAACCCATTGCAAGGTAACGCAAATGAAAGAAAAATTTCCCATGTCTCCTGGGAGGCTCTGGAACATAAATGCATTTAAATACTTTACGTATAAAGTAAGAACATTTGTGTTCAGTTGTTCCTTTGTTTTAACGATACTTCTTAGCGATGACTTTAAACCAGTGGAAACCCCCAAATGGCTTCTTCTACAAATGAATTGTGTTCTGTCTTTTATTGGATCAAATGATTGACGTTTGACCTTTGTAGTTTAACAACTTATTGATTAAAATAAAAACAAAAAAAAAAAAACAAAAACAAATGGGGCTTCAGCAGCAGGTGGGGGGAACTGAGAACCTCCTGATCGTCCTGGTCGCCATCTTGGTGGGATGGCGTCCCGTCGTTCATCCAGCATCCGCTACAAACAAGCCAGTCTGGTTGAGTTGGTCGCTTTGGCGTGAACAGGATTCCCAACCTAAACACACGAGTAAGGAGGAAACTTTGTGCTGTGAAAAGGATAAAGTCTCTAACAGAGTAGAGCGATTGCGTCCGATGGTGGCAAAGTTTGTTTTTCCAGTGAGAGAGACGCTAGTCCACAAAATCACTCAAAAACTAATTAGCACTAGCAGAGAAAAATTGAGTAACTCTGATGTTTGTGACATTTGAGTGAAGATGATGCGTTCAAGGGACGTTTAGGTTTCCGCGTCCGGGAGGAGAAACAAAAAAATCAGGCTGCATGCTTGATCTTGCTTTGACAACAGCAGAATATCTCGATTCAATTATGATTCTGACTGACTTTTCACATTCGGTTGCTCCCAAAATCGCAAACAAATTGGTAAATCTCAACTTGACAGTTGAGTTTCTGTGTCAAGTTGCTGCTGAGAAAAACGCCCCTGTTTTAATGAGAGCGAGCGAACGGCAGAGTCTCAGTGGGAGCCTGTTCTGTGACAACACCGGACCCCCCGCTGGGAAGCGACATGTGGTGCTTGACACTCGGGCATTCATGTAGAAATGACGGATCTCAGATTGCTGCGTGTTGCTTTGTAGGGAAAACAGGCAAATTTATTTTTGAGCAGCAGAGAAATAAATAATCGTTATTCATTTCTGAGTGGTGAATAATTTGGCTGAGGTCTGCACAGCTGACTGGCTTTGAATGAGGATTTGTCAGTTAACCACCTCAGACAATATTAGAAACTTTTTCTAATATTTCTGTTTGACAATACAATTTAACCCACAATTATGTGACAAAATAAAGCTTCCATTGCCTGACATGCATATGGTGGCTAGACAAAGAAGTTTTTGTTTTTTAATCCTACATGTAAAATGTATATATTTTCGTGCCGGTTTGGCTTAATTATTGCTCTGACTGCATTTCAGAAAATTGCCTTTTTTGGGGTCTGGATACTCCGGGTAACAAGTAATCGATTACTAAATTAGTCGACAATCAGTTGAACAATATGATTCATCATGATTCATCGGATTAATCCGTCCAGTCCAACAAACGTTGTTCCCACGCAGCGTTGCGTTTCAGAGCAAAATAACTTAGGTTAAGTTGCTGATCAGTTTTTAGAGTGAAGCCTTGCAGCAGGTTTTAGGACACAAGCCTAATGATCTGCTCTGTGACAAGCTGGAGTTTTGCCGCTAAAAACTCCTGTGGATAGTCTAATCTTCCTTATTACCGGGTCTCAGTATTTCCAACGTGCAATCTTTAAGACGATTATTTGAAATCCAACATAAAGCCGCCTGAAGAAGCACAGCTGCACCTCAGAGAGACTGATGATAATCCCTGAAGTAGCAGCCAGAGCAGCCATCACCGAAGCCCGGTCTTTGTGCTCTTAATGCTTTTGGAGGCTCTCGTTTGTCCGGCTTCGGTGGACGTTCTTTGTAAAGCGCACGTTCACAGTGAGTCATAATGACTGTAATAACAGACCTCAGAGCCCCCACAGGCGAGAAGTGTGCCCTTTTCTCAAATTATACGCAGTTATTTAAAAATGATTAAGGAATATGAATGTCCGGTGAGGGAACCGTGGATGACTCTCTTTTATTTTATTTTCTTTTTCACATAATCCCAGTGTTAAAGTGCAAAGCAAACCTGTGAGTTTCACAAACAGCAGCGTCTCCATTTTTAGCACAGGTCGGCTGTGAAAAGACTTGTCCTTGCTGTCAGCTGTTGATCAGCTCTCCGGCGACATGAGGATGCTGCTGGCTAGCTGTTTCCGTGGGAGGTCGGCTGGATTTGATGGATGTCTTGATTTTTTTAGGAGTGCAGCACAGCAAAGAGGAAGGGAGGCCCAAAACCCGCTTCTTTAAAACTCGGAGTTCTGTTTTGCTCAGTCAAACGTGGAGCAGGACCTCCCTCCACAGCGTGACTGCTGCACCGTGAAACGGCAAAGAAACGCATAAAAGTTGATAGAAAAAAAAAAAACGACTCTTCAATTTTTAATCCCGATGTAACTTTAAGCAAAAAGTCAACTTACTTAGAGCTTAAATAGAAGCGTGTTGACTAGAATGAAAAGAAACTCATTATTTCCATCATGAGCTCTGAACATGAGGATAATGTTCATAGTACGACCTGTTTTACTGATTTAGGTTGAAATCTACACAGATTAACACAATATTACACACAGAAATAAACAGAAATGTTCATTTTTACAAGAAAAAAAAAAAAAAACCATGTGACTGTCAGACATGCTGAGAAGCTAGAGACGAACCGATGAGGGATCTGTGGCTGATTCCTGACGTCTGGTTAATAAAAACTCCACTTTTAGATGTTAAGGGTTTCTCACTGAAACCCAGAGATCAGAGGGTGAACTGAGCCCGAAAGAGAAATCGTAACAAAACCGGGTTCTTCATTCAAAATGAAAACTGCATAACTTCAAGTAATGCCACACACCTGAGTGAAGCTGGACCCTCCCACCTTTTTCCAAATCAGACAAAATTGGTGTCAAACGTTTGTGCTACGTTTGTGCAGCGATTTTTTTTTTTTTTTTTTTCTGTGCTGCTTTGGCTTCGAATATATTAATAAAAGTTTGAAGGGCAGGAGGTCAACCAGCCCCTGCAACTTTTACTAAAACTTTCATTAATACATTCAAAGCCAAAGCAGCACAAACAAAAAATTTTCCTGCACAAACCAGCACAAACGTAGTCGAGTTGTTTGACTTTGTCTGATTTGAAGAAGGTGGGGGCGTTGCTGCCAGTTTCACTCAGGTGGAGTACACAATATTAGCCTCATAACGACATATTCTGCAAGGAGGTGAAACTTTAAACCGTCTTTAGCATCTCATATTAGCAATTAGCACAGACGACATTAACACTTATAAATGCACTGACAAAAGTTTCTAAATCCCCCCCCCATCTATACCCGGGTTCACTAGGATTCTGTGGAAGCGCCACAGATTTTTGTGACCACTTTGACCGGCAATGCTTAAAAAGTCAGATGGTGGATGAAGAAAACAACGAGTTAAAGAACAACAAGAAGAAGAAACCTCAAGTAAGCAGATGTTTTTTTTTTTTTGTTTGTTTTTTTTTTTCTCGCCCATTCGGGCAATTTATCTCTCTTGGACAGCGAGAACACAAAACTACATTGATATTCTGTTGAGAATTTACTTTTCAGTACTTCCTGTTTGCTTCTGAGCAGATAATGTATGAACTGGCGCTTTACCACTCCATAACAGACTGTGGTGAAAACCGCAGATCTCTGGGCTTAAAATGTGAAGACGGGCTGAAGCGCGAGGCGAGAGACTCGTCTAGAAGAACATCATAAGGTCTCTTTATTTTCACTCAAATGAAATCTAAGAGTTTCTAACAAACTTCTATCATGTCTCAATCCAGTGAAAAAGGTTGAAAGTTGAAGCGCAGTCTCTGTCAGCTTCAGGTCCATTCAACCACTTAAATGTTCAACAACTTCATTCATTCCTGCCTCGGGAACATTTGCATTGTTCCCGACGCAGGAATAAATTAACATCCTGATCTACAAAAAAAGCTAAATGAATAGTAGCGTCTTGAATAAATAACTGAAATGCCTCTATGGAAAATATTCTCCATTGAGAAGCTTCTCACAGCTTTTGTTTGTTTTTTTTTTTTTTTTGTTGCTTCCTCTGACTTCATCTAGCTCCCTTCAGTAACTGGCTGAAAGGTTAGCATGACCTGCTGGCGCCCAGATATGAAGTTATTAGTAAACAGGGAAAGATCGCGCTTTTGACTGCTTGAGGTGAAGCTGGAAATCGGTCGAGTCTGGTTGCCAGGCAATTCCTCAGTGCATCCCAATCACCAACTCTTCCAATTAACTTTCTTTAAGTCAAGTTCAATTCCACAAAAAAAAAAAAAAATTTAAAAAAATTGAAAAACAAAGAAGACGACCCACCGAGGAGCCAAGGCGGAAAACAGCTCTCGAATGTTTTTTTTTTGTTTTTTTTTTCTCTTTTCCGTACTTTGCATATTCCTTCATGATTCTGGCAAGGCCGCTGGGAGATTGATGTGTCTGTCTCTTTCATACCTTCTGTGACTGCTCAGCGAGGCGCCGGGCGCCACCAAACTAGCCACGTTCCTAAATGATGAATGTGCGCCAGCTCGTCCACGGGGACCAGAGACGAATCTAATATCAGCTGAGAGAGAGAGAGAGAGAGAGAGAGAGAGAGAGAGAGAGAGAGAGAGACAGAGAGAGGAGGCTGATATTGAAAATCATCTGGAATTTTGCCCGCCCCCGATATTGAAAATTTTTATTCTAATTGCATGAATGAATTGAATGTTCTGTTTTGATAAATCCACTCTGCCGCCGAGGGGATTGTGTAAATGAAGCGTCGCAGATTCGTTTGTGACTGCGGCAGACACCGGCGCGTCTTGTGCCCGGAAGTCATTTTAAAACTCTCCTTGCGCCCGTGTTGATTGCCTGTTTACTCGAGCAAAAAAGACAAAAAAAAAAAAAAGAAAAAAAACCCCCCAAACTCTGCTCACACAATGTTATCACATGATGTGAATGAAAACTCTGACAAGATCTTCCACCCACATATTACGACATATCAGACTGTGATAAGAGGAGCATCTTTCAGGAGAAACGGCAGACAACATGTCAGTATAGAAAACAAATTTTATTTCTCATAAGGCTGTCTTATATCTACTGGGGGATAGCTATTTTTCTCCATTGGGACTAATACTTTCTCTCTGTCATTGTAAGCAAAGCTTCCGTCTCCCGTGCGTGAGAGAGACACGACTCCCGTTTCTTACGGTCATGCTCATCGTTTATCCACAGCTGCTCCGAGTCCCTGCCCAAAGGTCGAGAAGTGTCGTCAGCTCTGCTTCCACACGTGAGGCGATTCTATACATTGTTTTCCCTCATCAAACATTGCCGGTGCCCAGCCGAAAGCATCGCTGAATGACAAAAAAAAAAAAAAAGAAAAACAATCCCAGAAGTCATCGTTGCAATTCATTTGCAGCCGTTTCCTCCCCCCTTCCCCCAACACAAGCATACATTGTGAAGCGGGTCCTTCAGGAACTGGTTGATGTGTTATTAGGATGGCACATTTATCAGCCTCTTGGACCTGTCATCTTACAGCGTACTTTGTGTATTTATGTGTTTATTTACACAAATGATCTTACATAAAATAAATGTGGTGCTCATGAAATCGACATTGGGCATGCCCAGCAGTAAAAGTCAACGTGTCCCGTATAGAGGATGAAGCTCGGGGCCATAAAGTCAGACCAGGAGAAGGAGAGTTCTCGTATCTCATCACAGGCAGCCAGTAGGTCCAAGTCACTGAAAGTCCTGCCTCTGCTGCACTCACAGAAATGGCAACTGTCTCCGTCAGTGAGTCAAACACGAATGATTTCTGCACAGATATAACAGAAAATGAGGGTCAATTTGACTCCCCTGCGCAACCACTTGTGTGAATCTCAAGTTTAGTTTTGTGTGCGCCCCTCGACCGGTTCACCCCCCCCCCCCCCCCGCCCCCGGGCGGGCTGGGAGATTGTCTTCAAAATATTTTACCAACCTCTAAATGAGTCCCTGCAAAGTTGTGTCAGGCTTTCAGGTAAAGACAGGGCGAGGAAACAGAAAGAGAGCAGGTTGGAAACTGGCCACAGGAAGAGGAGAGAGTCACCGACGCGGGGCTCACTGATCAAACAGGGGATTAGTGCTGTTTCACATCCTTGGCACCAAATGAGCAAAGCTGTTTTATCTGGATGGATATCCTCTCCGCCGTCCCGGGGTGAGCCAGTCGGTGGCCGCGGATGTGATAGTTTTAGTCAGTTCAACGGGAGGAGACAAAAAGTTCAGAAAGGGTGTAAAGCCTGGCGCGCAGTCCTGCAACCGGGAGCTCGCTGTTAGGTCCTGGGGTGAATCTGAAACACAAGGGCGGGAGAGGAAGAGGAGAGAGAACAAACAGATGCTTAGAGAGAGCAGAAAGGTAAAAGTGAGCCAGAAATTGCTGTGTTTCTAAAACAAGAGGACTCTTTTGAACTGGTGCTGGTCACTTCGTCCCTTTGCCGTTTTGTTCTTTTAGTCCCATCATTTTCTGGGCATTAAATTGTGCTGCAGAATATCTCCGACCAATCAGTGGTCGAGTCATGGTCATCAAGAGGATGTTTCGTATCTGCTGTGACAACCAACAATCCTCAGAAATTTGCTATATCCATCTCCACCAAGGCATAACATTATGACCACTCACATGAACAACACTGAGCGTCCCTAGTCAAAGTTAATGCACGTTTTCAGTGAAATATTTCAGAATACATTTTCTACTGCAGTTTGTTGCGTACCACTCTCATGCCATTCCTGATGTCTGTGGTCTCTTTCAGAAGATAATCTGCAAAGCCACAAGGAAATAGCAGTTTGATACTAGGCAGGTGGTCATAATGTTATGCCTGGAGCCTGGAGGGTGACTAATAGTTAATATCCACAAGTAGGATGTCATTTAGAGTTGTACAGGATCAGCCAAACTCAAAACATCATCAGAGTCAAATGGCTTAAACAGGGATCAGAACAGCAGCCAATGGTTTAATGGAAAGTATCCAGCGAATAGCATACGACTAAATTATTCTACAAGTCAGCATTTGATGACTTTTCATCTCCACAATCAATACAAATACTAAGAAAAAAAATATATATTTAATGGTTAAACGCATGGATGCAAAATGGAAGTAGGTTAGGGCGAAATGGCAGCGGATGGGTAAGAGATGGGGTGTTTTGGCAAAGGGGCGAATTGACCAGGAGATTTTTCAAACTCCAGAGCTCCGTAAACCTTTGTCTCATCTCCAGGTTTGCCCTTCTGCTAAAAAGCTTGTGTGAGCTGTTTAACACTAAGAGAAATGACTCTAATAAACACACCGCGGTGTGTTTCCATGCTGTGTATGTCTGGTTTATGTAATTACCCTTGTTAAATGACTGACTGTGTCTCTCAATATGTCGACGCCCCGTTCGGCCCTGCAACCGTCTCTATCGGTACCTTTGAGCCGTCAGGCAAACGCAGCTACGGATTTTCCTCTGATCTGATAAAAATGACTTTGGCCTTGCTAAATCGAAGCCCACGCTGCCGAGTCTGAGCCGTCTCTCCGTGACTTCGGTTCAGGGACGTTTAATTCATCATCAGCTGCAGACATGAACTCGTTTCAATGGCGCTTTGTGCAGCCTTGAGACTGCTATTGAACGTTCAGCTTTTCAGCATCCCGCTCGACACGAAGCTCGATAAAAACAATGTGCAATATGTCTGCATCTACTAGAGTTCTGCAGTTTCTTGCCTCATTTTCGTCCCATTGAATGATTTAGACATCATTTGAGCAATTGAACACAATTAAAGGCAGATTTTACGGTTTTTCCACTTCTTCGACATAATGTAGTGAAAAAAAATGTATAAGTTACATGCATACTGTAAAGCGAGACAGACATCATTTATGGAATGATTTGCGTTACACCGGACAGGATACTTACAGCTGCAAGCATGTAAAACTCCAACTAAGACACTGCTGTCGTTTTGTTTTTGACTGGCTATCGCAAGCTGACACGCTGACATCTTGCAATTAAACAGTTTGCTCGCTGCATTGTCTATATTTGCTTGTCCTAGATTTGTGGGGCATCTCTGGGCTGAAACCCAAAGTGATAAAGGAAGTAGTGAGTTTAATGCCAACCACTGGCCAGTATAGCAATGGTTGGTGTGGAGATAGGCTGGACGGTGGACAGATGTTGCTGTCCAGCCAAGACTCAGGCAACCTGGACATTCAGAGGTGATATACATGCTGCCTGTTTGATCTGCTAACAGCAAAAGAATATTTCACTTTAATCAAATGGTTTGGGGAACAAAATATCTATTTAACTTCATTCGATATGCCTGATACGCATGATGCAGCAAAGAAATGATTCATTTTCTTGAAGGATTTTCATCCAGAAAGATAGAAAAGTGATTTCTTTGGATGGGAATCTATTCTAAAGTGTCTAAAATGCAGAAATACATGTTGGTGCAGTTATATAAATCGCCTGCAAACCAGAGTTGAGGAAAGTGCTGATCTATTTATCATTCGCTAATGATATTGTGCCATAGATGCTTTAAAAAGTTGTTTTACATCAAAACATTTTCCTCCAGGTCTCATCAAAGTGTACCCTTGAAAAAAGTAAATAAATAAACCCTGTTTTCTCCCGCGTTTCTGCGGCACAGTAATCCTTCCGGCTCGTCTGTCCAATATTTGCATCTGTATCATCTCGGCTGTCTGGCAGCCATATCAAAATTACCTCTGCAAGACCAGCAGCAGAAGCAGGTTGCATATCAAGGATCACGGTCCGTCTCAAAGCCCCAATCCCCTCGCGGTTTGTTAGCAGGAAAAAGAGACGCGGAATGGAAATCTCAACCCACACAGACGTGTAAGAGAGACGAACTGTGTCCTCCGCTCGTTTTAGTCCCCTGGAAATGAAGAGTCCGGCAGGTAGCCGTGGATCGCTCAAGGATTTCCCGCTTGCCTGCTCGTCGTTGCCGGCAAATTAGATGTCTGCATTCTAATTTGTTTACTGCATTAAATTGTAATTTACTCCGACTACAGTTGGTAGCGTCCAAGGACAATTGCCTCGGTGGAAGACTTCGGCGCAAACATAGTCGACTCTCTTCTCCTTCCTTATTTAGTGCTCAACAAATCAGTGGCGCCTGTGGAGAACTGGCTTCCCGCAGCTCCACTAAACACCACTCCCTCACAAAAACAGAAGACACCAGACACCAAAATGCGTCAAGATTTATTTAATGCAACAGTGACAACGGGAAAAGAAATATATATAAATTAATTAGGGGCCACTTAGAGAGAACTACTTCAGTCAAAACCTCTATAAATGTTCCAGAGGAGTGAGGATCAGGGCAGTCTGCTGTGCATCTGTCTTTTTACAGACTCCTGCTGTTGAGAAAACTCATGTCTTTTATGCTGAACATATAATTTATGATGTTATACTGTATAATTTCCTGTCTTTAGTGTTGATGCTGTACAAGCAGAAGCAGAGGGATGAAGAGATTCTGGAGCACATCATTCCTGCATCACCTCAGCTGATTATGTCACAGTGGTACAAAGTGCTACGGCAACATGTGAGAATAAAGATGGCCGACGATGAATCTGCAGGTCCGTTGCTCCCAGACTGTCCTCACAGATGGGTTATTTATTTGAGTAAGAGCTGTCTGCTCCTTTTAACAAAAGAATGTCGCTCACATAAAAGCTGCGGGAGTAAAAAAAAAAAAAAAGTTGATGAAATAAGGCCAGTCTATTTAGGTTTGATGCTTTGTAATGGGAACGGACCATTTGCCAGAACCAAGGCGAAGCAAGTCTTTCAAAAGTTTAGAAACTTTCTGGTAGAATATAAACATTTCCATGGTTTTTATGATGAAATTATTTTGTTTCAGAATGATAATAAAGAAAATAAACAACCCAAAGCTCAAACCAAGTCAGCCAGAAAACAGAAGCAACGACAGCTGTTGTTTGTAAGCATAAAGTTTGTCAAGAAGAAAATCACTTCTTTCATTACGTCATGTTTTCTCCAGGTTTGACCCAAATAAAGGAGAAAAAGTCTGAGCGTTTTAATTCCCTGTCAAATATTAGCCATGTAGCATTAGCCTGAAGTGGTTTTTCAGGGCCAAATATTAAGCATCTTGCTTGAGACCACACTGCGGACTAATTTAACAAAGTTGATATTGCGAGACAGATGATGGGCTTGGAACAACGACTGACAGAAACATTATTACTGTATTGCAGCTGCACCCTCACGAGTAAAACGTTTTGCAGATCCCTGAATGTCAAGCGCTCCTGTGACTTGCTAGGAGAACTGGGAGATAAAACTGCTGATCAGAATCTGAACGCAAATCAAGACGTCTAACCGGAAGCGACAGGCCTGAAGAGAGCTGGAAAGGAAAACTCGTATTCTACAAAGAACAAAACATCTAAAACGGGTAAAATTTCTCATAACAAGCACTTGAAAACTATTAAATTCAGTTGGTGTAAATCACTGTAATGATAAAACAGGTACAATTTAATAGTATTGAATATATTTTCCTGCAGCTGCAGGAATCATGCATGCTTTCCTGTTTCCTGTTATTGGTTATTTTTAATGAAGTGGTTCTAAAAACTCTGGGTTTTTTTTTTTACATGTGACCTACTTTATACCAACGAGCCGAATCATTTATCAAGGTCGGCTTTCCTGTTTTCTTTTACAGCTGAAACTACTGCAGAGTTCATGTGGGCAGAGAGAACATTTCAAAAACAATATTGAAATTGACAGGACGTCTGATGAGGGTTACATTACATTCTTTTCTTTATTCAGGCAAAATATTTATCTCCACTCTTGTACAGACAGTGAGGTGATCAAACAACCATCGTTTCTTACAGCCTTAAATAAGGGAGAGTAACATTTTCTCTTTCTAAATTCCAGCTGTTTGCGTCCTGCTTGTTGTTCCTATAGTTTTGTTTCGAAGCAAAAACAGATTGGACTATTTGGCCAGCGAAACCCGTAATGCAGATATATGGTGGGCGAGCCTTTTTTTTTGGAGGTTGCTCCCCAGCATTGCTCTCACTGTGACCTCCACAAACAAAAGCGTCTGTCCTGTCTGTTGACACAGAACAGGCAGTGAAGGACTCCCTCTCTGAAAGACAGAAAAAAGGAGAAACATGGGTGTGAGCCACTGACTTTGACTGGCTTCCTGCTTTTTCATGCCAATTTTATTAATCAGTGGAAATTCAACTTAAAACACCTGTTGCATCGTGGTTTACGGGACGTTTTAGAGGAAACTAAAACCCTGCGAGGGGACATAAGAGCAACGAACAGAGTCAGTCGTTTGGTTGCGGAGGGAACGCGCACTGTGTTTTAGAACCGATTAACTTTTTCCTTTCTTTTTTGTTTTCTTACTTTTCGCTGCGCAACAAACGGATTTTATGTAATAGACCAACACAACTCCTGATGGAGGCTCAGGATCCAGATGTGAGGAACAAGTCATGCATTTTGATGCTCACGTTGCATCCATAGTTCAGAAAGTTTGACCTGATTGAGCAAAACCCAGATGTGATTTTTGAATTCAGCTCATCAAAATGACCCAAAAACAGTTGAAAAAGCTCCAGCTGTGAGTTTAGGGTTGCTGTTCCGACTCCCGGGTCGTATTGAAGCTCTTTCAGGTTCTCTTCCAGGTTTCTTTAACTCTGTCACTCACGTCGACACTTTGTTTCCACACATGAGTGCTAAAGTGCAATGTTCGCCTGCCGCCACAAACGGTGCTTTGCATGTAGACCAAAACATTCAATGTTGGTCAAATTTTTCATCGGCAACCCTTTTTCCTCGCACAAAAACCACAAAAACTGGATAAAACTAAAACCCCACACAGAATACATTTACAAGTATGAAAATCAGTATGAAAAATTATGGATGAACGGATGGAATATTTGAGAGAGATTAAATCAAACATCTTATTTTTTTTGTCCCGTGGAAAGGTGGGACAAGACGGAAACATCGCCATCGAGGGTTGATTTAAAATTTGAGCCAGAGTTCTGCAAAATCTAAACTGGAATCCAGTCGATCCCAGGATGCATATTTGTCGCAATAGAAGTGAACAAAGGCTTAAGATTTATGAAAATGATCAATGAAGGAAATTCATATTTTAGCTGAATGAAAACAAAACTAGAGTGAAACTACAATAATAAAAAAAAAAGACTAAACTGCAACAAATTAAATTTCATCCAGTAAATGAGTTGAAATCATTGGATAAAACTAAATTCAAAACTTTCAACAAATGTATTCTGTTATCTTCTCCAGTTAGACAAAAACCGATCTGGACTATATGCCGGATATTTGGAAACTGTCCACTGTCTCCTCAGTTATTTCAGGAGGAGCAACAAAACTCCCTCCTCAGCTTGGCAGAGCAGATGGAGCCAAAGTCTCACATCGTTTCAGTGCTTACACTTCCTCCTGGTCTATCGCGTCAAATCCCAATAAAACACGTCAAAGGTTGTCACCGCAAAGGTGAAAAATGTGAAACGATTCAAATAGGTATCGATACTTTTGCAACAGATGCGACATTTTGACCAGAGAGGAAGATAGACGATCAATGCTAATTGAAAGGGGGGAAAAAAAGAAAAGAGAGAGGCCAGAGTGCAGGGAGAAGAAGAAAAAAAAAACCTGTGGGGCTTTGCTGCCCGCTGATAGCTGCTTCAACAAGACCCTCGCAGGGGAATAAGGATATCGAGTGGCCTCTGATAACACGCCACACAGCGGAAAGGGGCATGCCTCGCAATCTCACTTTGTCCGCCCACAAAAACAGTGGCGCAAATCAAACACGAGAAGCGCACGGCCTGCCTGCTTGCCTGCCTGCCTGCGTACGCTCGGAGGAACGCACAGACGAAAACGACGGGATCGCGTAGCAGGACCCGGATTGGTTCCTAATGGGACCGGCAGACCGGCGCGAGGCGCCTTAATCAAACATACGCAGCGGCTGATAGCAGAAACGGCGTCCGGAACAAAAAGAGGCGACGAAAGGAAGGAGGGGCTCTGACTGCGAGTGCGTTTCCATGGCACCGCGCCATGTGCCACGTGAACGCCAGCCCACCGGGACGCCACCCGCTTCGTGATATATGTGCGATGTTTCCCGTGAGAAAATATGAGAACTCGCTCATCATTTATGCATGCGCTGGGTGATAAATATTTACAGTGGGTGGCGGTGTGATCTGTTTTTGTGTCACTCCTGCCTAATCATGCACAGCATGTAAACACACACTTGATTATTTCGCACCGAGTATTGAGGTTAATGGGGAGTCATTGAACATGAGTCGGTCACGCTCCTACCACCTGACACTTAAAGCGCATGTATGCGTGGACCGATGTATGTGAAGGACAACAAAACAAAACAATAATAATTAACAAAAAAAAAACAACAAAAAAAAAAAGACAGAAGAGCTTAAGAAAAAGACTAACCTTTACAGAAGCAAGAATGCAGCTCAATTTCTGTTGACGCATCCTCTGCATTTTGCTTCCAGAAGCTAAAAAGGGGAGTATGGCTGGGTGTTCTGCAAAGAGAGGGTCAAGAAAGAAAAAGAAGGACATATGTGTATTGGGTTGAAAAGCAGCCTCAGGCCTGACTTTTTACTGGCCCTCTGTAGAGACTTTAGGCCAAAGCCGTTTTAATGCGGCGCTTTGTTTTCCCTTTATGTGCAGAACGTTACATTCCTACATGATCTAACCGGAATAAAACAAACAAACAAACAAACAAAAAAGACCTCATCAAAATAAGTTTTACCACATTTGAGATTCACTTCAAATTGTGCAAAGGACTGAACTGAAAATTAGAGATGCATTCTTTAGAGAGATCTAAGTGCTCAACCTTACCTTGAAGGGCTGAAAAGACCCTCATTTGATCAAGTCCTCTCTGAAAATGTATGACAGCGGTGGCTGCGAGAGAGCCCAGCTCAACTCTCACCTCTAAATGACAACAAACAAATCTACAGAACAGCCTTGGGAAGCCCAATGCTGCCCCTCCGATCTCATTAACCTCCGCTTTCATCTAAAAGAGAAAGGAAGAAGGTGCAACTCAGCTGCTCAGCTTATTGCAACTTGCTTTTAGGTTTTACCTTCTTGTTCTATTCGTATGCTGCGTTTGGAGTCAGTTTATGCAGCCACGAAGCAGTAGAGGCACAGACTACTCCTTAACTTGATCACTGAGAGGAATGTGGCCTCAGGTAGAGTTCACCTGTTTGATTACATGTTCACTGAACAGAACCACACCTTGTCGTACTGAAAGCCCAGACCTACGTCAGAATAATCTGCAAAGATTGCAGAACTTCACACAGAAGCAGGAAGTGACGGAAATGCTTTCCAATAAAAGCGTTCAGATACAGTTTGAGAAATAAATGTGGCTGATTTAAACTGACTTTGGAATAATTCGTTCCCTCTCGTGTTTCGGGGCTAAAAGACCTGAAACCAGAACACGCGCACACACTCACAGCGAGCGTCTGGACGTCTCCTGCATGCGTGAGTTGTGTGTTTTGGGAGCATAGGTGTGTTGCATGTCGACACGTTTGCAGCGCAGCGTGCGAGAGCTCTCACCCTTGTGGTCTTGATCTTGTTCCCAGATGAGCACATCCATCCAGAGTTGTCAGGCAGAGTCTTGCACTCTTCTCCCTCCAGACATGGTTCCATCTCACACCACCACTTCCCAATTACAATGGACGCTGCAGAGGGAGAGCACAGACCCATAGAAAAAAAAAGAAAAAAAAAAAAAGAAGTAAGTCTGGAACAAAGACACATGCAGTATGTACTAGGGCTATGGAGTTAAAGATAAGAACTATTTATTGCTTCTTTTTTAGGTAAGTTTAAGATTTGATCTTCATGATTGTTGTCATGAAATGTCATTTGGTAAATAATGAGACTTTTAATGCAAGTTTCAATGAAGCTTTGCATTAAATGTGTCATTATTCACTGAATAACGCAATATTTACACGTTTAATGAACTTTTAGAGCACCTTTGCATTAAAAGTCTCACTATTTACCGCATGACACTTCGTTGACAACAGTCATAATAATTCATAAAGACTCCTTCATCTTCACGACAGGTGTTATGTCATGTTTATGACAACAGTCTCATGCCGGTTTTATACCCACCCCTTCAAATCAAGTGTTACTAAAAAGGGTAGGAAACATGAACACTTCCACAAGTAGCTGTACCTTCGCAAACTCTAAAACATCTCATGCAACTACAACTTTTAACTCACGACATTATGAGCTCTGCCACATGAGGGCTTTGCTCCGTCTCTAAGTGATTATTTTCCTCTCCACTTTGGCCTCGGAGCTGTTGTAACCTCGCTGCCTGGGTAGCTTTGCTCTCCACAATAATGTCTTAAACCAACAAAAATTAATCATTATTTTTGTTTTGATATAGCTCCATTGGAAGTAAGGGAGCAATCTCATTTTTAATCAAAACTAATTGCCTCTCATTAACATCTACTCCATTCGTCCCGAAGCTGTCTGACAAAAAACAAATATCTTTTCCTGTTTCTCATCAAACGTCCCCCTCCTTTTCTGTTTTCCTTTCGAGTCTCTGGATGTGTGCTCTCATGTTCATGCGTGTTCTCCTTGTTGAACATACATGCTCAACAGGTGGGTATCTTTCACTGCACGAGAAAAAAAGAAAACATCGTGTGTGCATAAGCCCGGATTTGTCGACAGTATTGACCGTGGAGTTCCCTGGGTTTTAATAAGTCCCTGGTTCCTCACAGCATTTTAGCATTTACAGTATAAAGCAGTCTTTGAACACAGCACTAAAAGGTTGAACAAAGTGAAACAGTTTATGTATAAACTCTCACTCGCACTCGCATTAACCCTTCCAGCCAAATCTGCAGTACCGTGATTCCGCCTCATCGTCTGTTTGAATTATCGGAATAGATTTTGTCAACTAAGTGATTTCTTCTTTTTGTGCTTGAAATGAGAACATTTTTACTTAGACAAAATAATTTCTAGACTTGAAGTTTGCTTTGTAAATATTGACATTCTAGTTTCTAGTATATATTTACTCAGAATAAGTAATATTTTCTTAGTATCAAGCTTTTATATCTTACTGAGATAACTAAGTACAAAAACACTTATAATAAGAAAAAACAATCTAACATCAAAACCTCTTGGTTTATTTCTAACATTATGAAAGCTATGGATCACTTCCTGTTCCTATGAAGTCCCAATAAAAAACTCTCAGATAGTCATTTGACTCATTTGAACTTTGGGATTTTTTTTTTTAAGTCAAAATGTTCTACAGTGAGAATTTTATTCAGAAATACATCACACTAAAAATTCAAAAGCCAGCTTCTTATTATTTTGTTATCCACGTTTGAAGTAGTTTGTTTTTCCGCTCTCCTCCACTTCAGTTGTCTGACGGCAGACGTAAGAAGTTCAAAGCCTACAGTGGTTTGTAATTCCACTCTTCCTCCACAGCCGACCCCGTGCCGAGAAGCTGTTTGTTTACTTCTCACGCTTGCCGCCAACATTCAGAATGAAGAGCTCTTCTTTTATCATTCTGACAAAAAAATAAATAGATAAACGACGAGGCGAAGGTCAAACTGCAGTGCGCCTGGAAGAAGTTAGACAGCTGTGGTTGTCGTTTGAATTTTTTTTACTAAAATATTCAATTGCCCTCCAGCATGTGTTGCCAAGGTTACAGACCAACCATAAGTGGATTATGAGCAGAAGCAACGCGAAGCAAAAAGGTGTGCACAAAAAAATAACTCACTTCCGGATACTAGCATGCTACAATTTACACACTACAACCACAAAATCTAAAGCAACTCAATATGAAGATATTTTTTATTTTTTATTTTTTTCCCCAAATGTTCTTGTTTATTATAGAAGAACAAATCCAAAATTCAAGCTAATTAGCAACAAAGGCAACCACAAAGCTGATAAATATGAAAACCAAACAAAAGTAGAAAAAAGCAATGAGAGGAGTGAAGTCACCACTCGTTAACCATAAAACTGCGCAAATTCTGATGTTACCAGTTCCAAAAGTAGTCAAGAAAATCAATTTACAAAACTTCCCGTATAAAAGTCGGGCGTCTGACGTACAAAAGACGTAAACCACGCCTGCCAGTGTGTTCTTAATATCTTAAATTAAGCTACTAAAGTAATCTAAACAATTCAAAATCTAAAAATTGATTAGAAATGTTGGTTCTAAACTAAGTATATTTCAACTGCCCTAAGAAAACTGAATTTATAGAGCAAATGATTTACAAAAATTTATCATAACAACAAACAAAGCTTATTCACATGTGATTTTAAATTAATATATTTGGGGGAGAAAAAAAAATCACAATTGCAAAATTCAGTTGTTTCACTATTAGTAATGCAAACATAGCTGGTGACCTGACACTGCAAGGAAACCTGACCCACCAGGACAGGAAAAACACACACACGCACACGCACACACACACACGCACACACACACACGCACACACACACACGCACACGCGCGCACACACGCACACACACACACGCACACGCGCGCACACGCACACACACACTCACACACACACTCACACACACACACACACACAAGAGATCCACCCAGGAAAACTTTGCAACACTTTTTTAATGACACGCTGGTTCCAAGAGGGAACAATATGACTTTTTGTTTATGGCTGCACCAGGTCCAGGACACCCGACTTTCACCTTGACCGCCTGGGAAGTGACCGCTCACCCCTGACAGGCGTTTTATTTTACTACTCGCCGCCCGTCAGCTCGCAGGGCGCGACCTTTGCGACTACATCGGCTAGCTTCACTCTTCCTCTGCGAGGAAGAGTGATTTTTTGACTGACAAATATCTGTTTACTTTAGTTTGATTTAGCGCGTCGATGCTGTTTAACAAAAAATCCCTAAGTTCCTTTACAGCAGCTTCGGCAAACTGTCACAGATGACAGATGCGTGCGAATAAATCAGCAAAATAAAAATAAAAAATAAAAAAAAATCAGTGGAAAGGTGGCTACTTGTTATGTCGGCCATGAAGCAGGTTGGACTTTTTAAGCTCTGATAGACAAACAGGCGAAGGGTGGGGACTTGAATTGATTGGAAAACATGAATAGATGGACCTTTTTACAAGTGCATCTGTCAGTTCTCCGGCGGGGAGGTTCAGTGATGGATTGAACTCGCTGACACATACCTGCCAGGTAGCAGAACGTCTGAGCGCCTTGACGAATGAGATGGAGAATTGATCTGTGTCTGTGTCAAAATGTGAAAACGTGTCTGCAGCCTTAATGAACGCTTAATGGTTTTTAACTGGGAGAGGCCAGGATGGGCGCTCGGCTGACTATAGATTCAAATAGGAATGAAAATGAGAGCTTTTCCCCCAGCTGTTGCTTTTTTTTTTTTTTTTTTATTTTGTTCCCCGTCGATGCCATCCCAAAGGGAAACTCGCGTATAGAAAGTTTGAGAAGTCGGCGAACCGATCCCGAGCGTATTTCGTCAACCCACGATGACTGACTTAAGTAGGGAAAATATTTCCATTAAAATGAGACAAAAGTTGGCGAGCAAGAATTCAACTAAAAGAAAAAAAAAGAAAAGAAAAGCAGTGAAGCAGTGGGAGAGGTCAGAGGAGTATGGAGAAAATGAAGCCGGCGTATAATTACTGGAGAATTGAGACTTGTCCCCCTGAACCCGAGGTCAGAATTAGAGAGTCATTATTCGACATTAATCTTAGCAAGTCCAGAAAAGGAGAGTGCCAAGTTTTGATTAGCTATTCAGAAAATATTGTTTGGCTTCATAATCACTCCAGCCTTTCTGAATTACTGAATTCATAATGACCGCACTGCAGCACCTCCAGACTTGAAAAACAGCCACTTCTGTGCTTTCTTTCTCCCCCATCCTGATTATGAAATTCAAATTAAATCCCAGATTTACAAAGAGTAGTATTATGTCACCCTTTCCTCATTTCATGACATCAGAACCACAAGTCGGTGCATTTAGTGGACTCTTGTGTGATCTGCAAGCAGTGGAGAACAAAGAAGTGGAGGGAAAACGATACGCGGATTTCAATTTATTTTTCTTAACCAACGGAAATCTGAAAAGTGTGGCATCCATTTGCAAGCAGACTCTCTGACTCAATGCATTGCATTACGGCTGGAAGTGTTTCGGGGTATACCTTTACCGGCTTTGCAGACATTGAAGCTGACGTGTTTTCAAACACTTCTTGCATAATAGATCATTTAGACTGGCTAGAGAGAACGTGTGAATATCAATTTTCAAGTCTTGCCAAAGATTCTCGGTTCCGGAGAGAGTTTGTGTGTAAAGCTGAGTGCGCTTTGATGTACACAAGCGGTGTCCAAAGACATGTCTCGAGGGCTGTGAGTGAGTCCTGCATGATTCACTGGTTCAGCAAAGGAAAGCAGTGAATTTAGCTTCAACTTTCTGTTTTCGACCTGTGTGTACCTCCACCCATCCTCCTGTCACCCTCACGACAGACTGTTGCCACGCCCACGTTTCACCTTGTGAGACCGTTTTTCACCATTTCACTTGGGTGGGTCACAAAAAGTATTGATCAGAGGCTCATTCAACACAAGAATTAACTTTTCATTTCTCCACTCGTTTTCTTTTTCTTTACGGTGAAATCAGTGGTTGCCATTTTAGTGCACACACTCGCATGCTGATGATGGGAAGCTACTTGACTGTAAACACAGCTGCCCTGGGGCAGTGTGAGTTAAGCAAGACAGACATTGTGCCATCGTCCCTTCTGACCACCAGCAGCAGGCAAGGCAGATTAGGTTTCTTACCCAAGGACACAACAACAGAGGTGGATGTTGCTCAAATCGGTAACCCACCGATCACGGGATGAAATCCTACCACCGTCACCACCATCGACTAGCATGTGGATAAAAACAGAATTAGCTTCCTTTTCCCATCCACTATAATCACTCTACTATAGAGA
Organism: Poeciliopsis turrubarensis; assembly: GCA_010277015.1. Lineage (NCBI taxonomy): Eukaryota > Metazoa > Chordata > Actinopteri > Cyprinodontiformes > Poeciliidae > Poeciliopsis > Poeciliopsis turrubarensis. Next base: position 6,256,892 of record VMRN01000010.1, on the reverse strand, counting down.
CAAGGGGCAGATGCTGAAACCCTCGCCTTATATACCAGTACTTTCAAGCTCCAGTCCTTGAGGGCCAGAGTACTGCAACTTTTATCTGTGTCCTTTGTCCTGATTAAATGGCTGAACTGCCTCTGTTATCTAGTATACATTCAGGTTCTACAGAACTATGCTAATGAGCTAATATTGGGCTCAGGTGTGCTGAAGAAGAGAAGCGTCTAAAAGTCAGAAGAAACCGGCCTTTGAGGCCTGGAGTCTCAGACCCCTAAATTACACCATCCTTAAACTTTAACAAACCAATCCCAGCTCTGTTTTAACTCTTGAACAGAACCCAAAGATAGAAACTAATTACACTCCCGTACAAAAAGTGCTACCTTTTATATCACAAAGACAACGGCTCTTGCATTTTGAGCATATCCTTCCCATCAGATTTTTGACACTGGGCGAGAGTTGCTGCGGCACAAAGGTGAGCTAATGAGATCCCTCCCTCTCAAGTCCTCTGGATATAGCTCAAATGTGGCATCAAAACCTGTCACACGCTGCTATGTACGCCTGCAGTGGAACAGAAGGGTTCATTACCCTTCAGTGATCAACAGTGAGCGGGCATCTGCATGTGTCTCCTACTGAAAGCCTTTGCTAATGCAGCAGCTTCACGACAACACAAAGCGTTGGTGCGTGTTAAAGCATCAGCCTGTCTGTGTTGAGACAATAACTGGATATGTAAGTGTGTGTGTGTGTGTGTGTGTGTTATGCCCACGCTTTGGCTTGTGGTTTGGATGTCTGCTACAGAGGGATAAAGGCAATGGTGCAGCGATGAGCGCCTAATCCAAGCGGCTGTTATTGGTCCGGCGAGGCAGGAGAGTTGTAAGCGTTTCGCTTCTTGAAAGGGATCTGCTTGACTTGGAGTTCTGCTGGCCTTGACAGAACTGGGACATCATTTTCCTTGTCAAAGCTGATAATCAATTCACCTTATAAGGCCCGCTCTGACAGCAGACCCCCCGCCGAGCCGGATGCCCCTGTGTAAGCTGCCGTCACGTCCCCCGTATATTAATATCGGGCCAAACCGTTACAAACAGCGGGCGGTGAGAATCCCACGTGGGCCATCGCCGCACGTCAGTAAACACTCGACAATGAGTCTGATCTCCTCGGTGCTTTGATGTTGGAGTTTGATGCTAATGAACGGTAACGGAGATCATTGGGGGGGAAAAAAAAAAAAAAAAAAGTCTCTTTCTGAAATGCTTCTTAAAGATGAAGGAGCGTTCACTGCTCCATGCCTCAAACGTTGTCCAGGCGACCTCTGGAGCTCGGCGTGTGATTTGTTACGTCAGCGCGTCGGCTATTTATATAGAATGTTTCGTCTAATAGATATGTAACCTGTGTATGATACAGAGGCAGCAGGTGTCCTCCGGGGAGAGGGGGAGATGAGCTGGGCTACGGCGTCGTTCCTCATCTCGATGGAACATTAATAATACAAGGACCTGGGGAGAGAGCTCCATCTGGGCCAGGCTGGTGCACCGCTGTGGGGACAGACCACTGGCTCCTGTAATCTGTAATCCCTCACAGACTGCAGCTTCAGCCCATGGGGCTCCACTGACACAGAAAAAGACAACAACTTTCAGCTGGAGCTTTTCTACATAATAGAAAAAAAAAAATCAAAAACATGGTTTTCAAACCTGTTAGCCAATAAAAACCTGACAATTGGGGCTTTCATTTACTCCCGCGTTTCATTTTCACCGTAATATTGCGCATATTGGAATTACAAAAATAAATTAGCTTGTTGACTTAAATGGCACTTTTGAAAACACTCCAGATTTTCAATGAAAAGTTGCAAAAAAGTTGATGAGTTGCATCAAAATTAATGCAACTTCAACAGGAAAAGCTTCTTTTGACTCACACCAGTCATGTGAGCAACAACAGGATGTTACTACTGGCGGAGAACACAAAGAAGTCGACAGGAAGTGGCAGGAGGACGATGGCGCGACACGTTTTCTAATGACTTATCACGTGAGCAAATTTATTCATGTCTGTTTTTCATTGATTTTTCTAATTCATGGAAACACCACCATTGAGATTTTTTTTTTTTTTTTTGACATTAGTGGAACGTCAACAAAGTTTTGCACACATTTGTTTCATTTCATTCCCTTTTGTTTGGATCAATAGGTATAAACATGAATTTATTCCTAGTGCTCGTTCATTTGTTAGTCCTTTTGTTGATGGAAACGGTTTGTATCTTTAACCACTGAGTTTAAATGGTGTGTTGTCTCTTCCAGTGAAGGATATCAGATTTGAAAGATTATATCATCATTCATTCATTTACTCCTACTGGCACAAATATGTTTTTGATTGACAAGTTTTGTGTTTTTAACCTCTGTTGTTTAAAGCAGAGGAATTTAGAGAAATTACTGCAAGTTATATATTAATAGTTGGCACATTGTTTTTATTGGGACTTTCTATAAAATTAATTACCCTTTCGGACATGGATAAAGATCTCAATCTGAATCACCGCAACAATGACCCTCAGAGGTCGCCTAATTAGTAAAAAGAGTGGAAGGAGATAAAATTACACAGCTGAGGTTTTTATCTCAGTGCAAAGACGGCAATCCTTTGAAAGCTGGATGACAGAAGATAAAAGATAGACGAGGAAGAAGAAGATGAAGGAGAAGAAGAAGAAGAATGGTATTATGGTACAGCAGACATGTGAGGAATCAAGCTGTTCAGAAGCTTGAAGCGGGTTAGGTCTGGTCAGAAAACCCATATTTGAGCATCAAACTCTGGTACAGTTCTTCTGCGCATCGTTGACACTCTCTTCAGCCTGAAGATAGAGAATGGCTTCAGTCAGAAGCTTCTACAAAGTTGCCGAAATACAGACCACTACAATAACTCTTTGAAGAATTTTCAATTAATATGAGTTTCAACAACATTTGATTTCCCTTTGGGATCAATGAAGCATTTTTTGGATCGTTTGTCTTGCGGTTTCTCTTGCGGTTTCTCTGTCTCTCACAGCTCTTGTCGACTAATTCCTGGAGATTTACTCCAGCCATCCTTTAACCCTTAAAAAAAAAACAAGTGGGTGGATAAAATAAATATAATGAATTATAGTTTGCACTTTCAACATGACAAAATGTTTAAAAAAAACCCACAGTCATGTAATTACTTTGAACACCTTTAGACTGCAAGTATATGCTGAAGAAATATCAAAGAGTCTCGATCGTGACTGAAAACCAAGGAATCAAGAACATTGACCCAAACAGGGTCCAACTCAGAGAAGTAAGAGATGATTAACAGCTCGACTTAGCATAACTCAGAGGGGGCAGTTGTGCTCAATAATGTAGCAGCACAGCTCAGTGGCTTGTCATCTTTATTTTTATCTCCTCGCCTTCTGAAAGTGCTTGTTGATCAATACACACAGCAAGACTTCGCTCCCTGGGTGAGCTTGAAGCAGAGAGGCATAAAATGTTCACCGCAGCACCTAAACCTCCATCTCAAATTGTCTGATTTGCATACCGCTGTCGAGTCTCGTTGGGCGTCCTTATGTTAAGGCCAATGAAACAGCTTTTTTCACCTGTAAGTTATTTGCGGTTAAAAAGGGTTTAAGCTTTGATGCTGCATCTGTCCAGACCAGGAGCAGCAAATTCACAACCAAGTCTGAATATTTCTGAGTGCTGTGACTTCTCTGAGATATTCGCTGGGGCCTGGTGCTGTAATGCAAGGGTCCAGGTGGTATAATTAATGAACAATTGATAAGCGAGTTAAATATTCTACGAACGGCAGCTGGACTGGAAGTGAGAAAAATCCACAAGGCCCAGAAACAAGATATTGTTACGGCTCAACACCAACTTTAAGAACTCACACAAATCTTTTTCACACCACCGTATAATAGCCCAGAAATGCTTGACGAGACGTTGTGGTGACAGTATTGTCTCCACTGTCTGCCAACAGGATGAATGCAGATTCGTCGTCTAAAGCAGAACTGACCTTCCATGATAGCAGAAATCAAACAGAACCGAGTGGATCCAAAATCCCTGTGTCAGCCCTGGCTCAGCTTCTGATGAAATGATGTGTGATAGAGACGATATGAATAGAAATAAAGTGCTAATATTTAGCCGTCACTGAAACACGAGGGACTAACAATATTGGGCAGCTTCCTGATTGGTTGCTAAAAGAATTCGTCAAGAGCAACAAAACTTATTCGACTCCAATTGAAAAAAAACAAACAAACAAACAATAAAAAAAAAAAACATGTCTCAGTTTATGCAAACTATATATTTTTTTTTATATTTATATTGCTTGTGGTAATATTTTTATTTGCTAATATTTGGATGGACTGGCTTATCAACAAATAAGCAATTTCCCCCTTAGGGATCAATAAAGTATATTCTGATTCTCTTATCTTTACAATAGGGCTGGGCAAGATGGACTTCAAATTTTATCAGAATATTTTGTGATAATATTATGATAATGATAAATGTGCTGATAAGAACTATTGATTGCTTATTTGTTAGGTAGCTGTATGACAAGGCCATCACAGACACAGACGCTGCTCCTGGAAAACATAACGATTTGAAATGTGCATATTTAGGACACCAGTTGCATAAATAAGTGTGATTAGAATACTTATTTATTTAAACTGCACCAGTATCTCATAAATGTATTGATATCGATTGATAAAATTGTAAAAAACCCCAATCTCAAAGTCTCACAGAGAGTTTTGGGAGGTTTCAAATATTTATTGGAAATTAATCTGATTTATTGTGACGACAATAAATCAAAATTCTTATCTTGTTAGGAAATTTCTCATGACAAATTAAACAATACAGCAAATGCCCAACGTTACTTTACCACGCCAATTAAAGATGAATAAAAACTTAGTGAAATAATGGCTTTGCTTTTTAACCATTTAAGCACCAAGATAAATAAAAATATTCCTCCTAAAAATAATCTAACTCTGTGCAAATTTGAAGAGCTGTCACATAAAACAGGAAGCCTAACCGGTCTATCCTACTTTCTTTACGTTTAAACATTGGTTCTTTGTGTGCGACTCTTGTTTTCGGTTGACAGGAGGCGCTGTGGGGCGGATGAGGAGCAACATGTGGCTCTGGAGCCGCAGGTTGCCCACCTCTGCTATGAGAGCAGTTCAGACGCTCCTTGTACATCCAGTGCTGACGAGTTGTTCTACTTCACTTTCTAGGATCCTCCGGAGTGTCAGCTGCGGCAGCACACAGAGCGGCTCTGTAATGAAGACATTTTGATGTCTCTTCTTCGCAAGAGGGCACTTAGGGAGATAACTTTGATCTTTCTTCTGGAGGTGAAAAGGCTGGAGACCGAGGAGCGATAAATGAGCTCTGCAGAGTGAAAGGGCATTAGATTTTTGTCACGGCAGACTTGTGACTTCCTGTCAGATTTCTTTTTCCTTTAAAATCCCTCCCAACACCCCCACCATGAAAAGCTGCCCTTTTTCCGATTGTGTGTGTGCGTTTTATTTTTCAGCCGAGGTAATCAGGTGCATTAGCCCGAAGCCTTCCTGCCTGTTTATCAGTTATTCATTTCCATCAGTGTGAGTAGCCTAAAGCGATGTGATCTGCTACGTGCTCGGTGCTCAGCAGCTGAACCGGATCATCCTTCTCCTCTCATCGTGCCCAGAAGCACGACACCGCTTTTCTCTCACGGTCCACTGAATTTTCCCCATTATAAATATCGGCAGAAAGGAAAAAGGTAATTAAATAAAATCAAGTTTGAATAATATGCGGTTTGATACATGATCATAGAGAAAAAAAAAAAAAAAAAACGAGCTCAAATCCAAAAACGGCTAATTCCACCTTTAGTCGTGTGTAATTGTACTTTTGACATGATTTTGGAAATTAAAGCTGTCTTGGAAAAACTTCTCTTAACTCCTTTGCCCCGTACCGAACAAATTGAACCGAAACTCTTCCTTTGTGTTTTTTTTTGTTTGTTTGTTTGTTTGTTTTATGGAAGAGAAAGTTGGGTTTTCTATAAATATTGATGTGTGTGCACATCCACAACAAGTTGTGGAGGCTGTGGCAGAAGATCATGAAGAAAAAGAAGCTATTCCAGCACTGACAACAGCTGCCCACACTGCAAGGCAAACAGAGAAAAAAGTAGGCGGCTGCCAACAAAAGTCTGACTAAAAATGGGAGAAAACAAAGAAAGCTTGTGTATTTTGTGAAGAAGTTAAACAGGTTTTGTTGAGAGGGTGTTAACCGCTGCAGTAAAAGGCCGGAGTCGTCCAAAATTAGAGCCGAAGTTTTGATACTTTTACTTCAGGAGTATCTTTTATTTCAAGTCTGCTTTATGGGCTGAAACAGTGGACAGCGGTTTAGGGACCACAGCTCCCATCAAATATGCTAAAACGCTTATACCTGCATTATAGTTCAAACGTCACATCTGCATTAAAGTGCATTAATACGAACGGCGAAAACCGTCTCGGCTCTAACCCTGAAGTTAAGTGACGAAAATAACAAAATGTGGATAGAGGTTGGGACCTTTGAATCACAAGGATGTTTCCAGTAGATGAGCCACACAAACTGCTCACCACATTGTCAACTAGTCACATGTGGAGGAGCGCCAGCTGCAAATGATGACTGGCTAAAGAGCCGACATTTGTCTTTGATTTAAACAAATTCAACTTTTCCTCTGCTTCTCCCCTAGTGCTTACTGAAACCTTCAGAAAACATTATCTGTTGTTTTCACCCACCAGTGCAGAGTGAATATGGAAATAAGTCATCACATTTACCATTGTTTTCTAAATGTTCTCAATGTTCAGCTCTCAAACCAAACCAAACATCAACTCTCTGTTATGTCACAACTGTAAAAAGGACGAAATTAGTCATTATTTTGTCATAACGAACAAAATCTTTGAGTTTTCAGTCTGTGTTTTCTACTTATCAGGATTTTTGTGGACCTTATAATGTTTTATAAATGGAGAAATTCATCCTACGTTTCTGTAGGATGTATAAATCCCCGGCAGAAACATCCACACTTGCACCATTGTTAATTGTCTATTCCGTATAGAGGAGACTCGTATCTTCTTACTCATATTAATCCATCTTTTACATGCATTGGGACATATACTACAAATAGTTGTCAAGCATGCAATGCAGGACATCAGACATAAATTGTCAGTGGCCGCAACGTTACACTAGAAGACATTAGATGTTCTCACCGTCCACGCAGGAGGGTTTGTTGCGTGTCGTTCCGGCCACTTTCCCGGGCAAACAGGAGCATTTGACCGTCTGCGAACGCTCCTCAATGCGGTTCTTGTTGCAGCACCTGTGAGCGGCAATCACCTCACAGGTTCCTCCCTCTGCAGAGACACAGGCAGAAACATAAGCAAGTAAAAATGAGAGAATAAAAGAGCGATTCTTATTTACAATTCCCCAACACGTTTCTAAAGGAACTCCCCTAGAAAGCAGCCGTAGAGGGAATGAGAGAGAAACTCAGCTACGATTCATTATATTATGTCAGCTTAACAGCAGTACAATCATCAGGCACTTACACTGTAAGCATGTGTAACAAATTGGCCCTCAAGGAATCTCAATTATGTCATCAAATTGCCTCTCATTGAGGGCTGGCTGTCCTCACTTCATACCAATCAGCTCAAGATGACTCTCGTGAAGAACGTCACACATTTGCCAACGTGTCCATTTCTCTATTTTTAATCTGCCTCACATATGTCATCAATGTGATCAAACATTTAAAGTCTAACAAAATGTTCTGCTTCTGTGAGACGTCGTCAGCTTCGCGGTTTGGACTCTTTTCCTCAAGATTTTGACTTTTTTCTTTTTCTTTCAGCATCAGAGTTGTTTACGTTGTTTATGCACCGTCAGGAATATCTGGTTTTGAAACTCAAATCTACCAAATGCATCTGGGGCAGGTTTTCAGTGTGCAGCTTTACAAATCCAATGACTAGGAGGAAGTAGTTATGGGATTTATTTTGATGTGCTAACAAACTTAGAATCCAGAGAAACCCCTCCTAGTTTATAAACTCTTATTCTCATTAAACACGGGGAACCAATTTGTGGTTCTATACTTTTATTTTTCTCTTGCTTTTATTTAGATACTTTGTTCGTATTTTCTCCAACTCATGAATGCTTTGAATTGATTTGTTGCTGTAGATGTGCTACAAAAACAAAAAATTACCTTACCTCACCCAGCAACATGGCTGACACACACCTGAGAGTGTTTGGTCATTTACTTGGATTTTGACAGAGATGGACACAAAATTACAATTTTGAGTTTAAAGTCAGAATTATGAAGAGAAGTCAAGAGTTTGTCTTTCTTTTTCACTTCAGTGGCTCCAGCCTTCTTGTGTGCTAAATTGCATGCTTCTTTGTGTGGGTCCGTATCATAAAGTTCCCGTTGAAATTCTTTGAAATTTGCGATTACCACCTCCAGGCACCACTTTGTCTCCGCACTGAGCGCCACTTAGTCATTAAAACTTCGAAAGCCGACCCGCGCAGTCTCCGGCTGCGCCGCACTAAAGCTTCAACTCCAGAGCACGGTTGACAGTGAGAGCAAATGTTGCACAATCTGCCCCAGTTTGACAAAGGAGGACGTCAAAAAAATTCAGCCAACGCAGAAGGTGATACGCGCCAATGGCACTAGTGGGTCAAAATAACAATAGGGAGGATTACCCCAGGGAGGGTGCCGGGGTGATGGAGCTGAGGGACACCCTGAAATGAGTGAGACAGGCTGAGAGAAAGAGCTAAAGGACAAGGTGTGTCTTCCTGCCAGGGACTGGCCATGCCGGTGAGTAATGAGGTAGCCACTGGAAGTGCCCTCTTCACACAATTATAACACATGGGGCTAATGCAGCCAGCAGAGCTGCAGGAGAAAGGCCCTTCATCACTGCTCTCCCCTCTCCTACCGGCCCCAGGAAAAACTCTTTATCTTTCTGTGACAGCCACAGCAACAGACGGCAGCATCCAGCAATTAAAACTGGAGCTCATCCCACGACGAGGCATCAGATAGGAAAAGGAGAGTCTAATATATTCCACTCAATATACAGAGTAGAAAGCAGAGAGAAAATAATTTGTGTAGTGCATTATATCAGTCGACAATGCAGCGTTTTAAAGAGGGTTTTCTGCTGCAAAAAGGAAGAGGCATTTACTTCTGCTAGCATGAATAATAATGAAAAAAGAAAAAAAAAAAGAAACAGTTTGTTTCTCTCTGCCCAGGCGGGTTGTGCAAATATTTAAAATGACTTGGGTCATGAATTACGGAGCTGAGCACCAGGCAGTCTGGCCGAGTTTGGCAACAGTTTTCTTCTTCCATTTTCATCAATGTCTGTCTTGGCAAGACCAAAGTCCAAGTAGTTCCGGATTACAAGACAAACATTTGCAGTCCTGCCGGACCCAGCTGCCGCTCCGTATTAGGCTCACTCTCTCTGCCTTCTCGTTAGATGTTTCTGGGCAGGAGGAAGCAGGATATGGAAAACACACACAGGAATGTGCTTTCTGGCCTGCAGAACCCACAGATTTCTCTTAGACTTTTTAGAATCTCAATTAAACCATAAGCAGATGCTCCACGGCAAACCTCACACAACCGCTACAATCAAACACGGTGAGAGAGATGCTGCTCCGCAAAGGAAGCTGGTGTGAAATCTGGACAATTTGTTGAACATCTCCCACTGAACAGAACATTGTATGTTGACTGTACGAATATATGTTATCTATTAATCACACAACTTGCTCCAATGATTGGTATAGGTCCCTGATTTTGTTAAGTGCGATATAGGGATTGACGACATGATTGCAATATAAGCGTTTCAGTCGATGTCGATTATTATTGATTAGTTTTTTGTGACTGCTGACACGACCTTTCCTGTTTATCCACAGTTTTCACTCCACAACATTAATTTTCTATCTTTAAGCAGTTATGAGCAAAGGTGACAATGTAGTGCAGTTTGTTGCCGTGGGTTTCTCAGTGGCCCGTCCATTATGCCTGTCTCTTGGTCCACCACATCACAAATGCGCTCTGTTGGATGACATCATCAAACTGAAGAAACCAAGTTCGAGATGATCTGAGCTTCATGAAGTTATGTATTTTTTCCTTGTATTTTGCTACTTCTTGTAGGAAGTTTTTAGGAATCTTTTTTTTTTTTAACTATACTTCCAATGTACAGACTCGTTTAATAAATTATGTTATTGAAAAGTTCATTTATATGATTAACCGAATGGACAAGGACAGATGTTTGAAAGCCTTTATTTCTGTTAATTATGATTTTCCACTTGAAGCAAATGAAAGCAGCATTTAAGGTAATATTAAATCAGAACAAGTTAAACACGAGGGCTTAATTAAAAGGATGTTTAGAATCTTAAAGGTCATCAGAATACAAGTTGTGACTTCTTGAATATGACTGCATGCTTGTTCTTACTGATTGATTCTTGTGGGTAAAGCTTTTATCAGGTTTGGCATCATTTAAGAATATTGTATAATTGTAACGTTATTGGTAAATACCTCCCTGCCAGAATCAGCTGCAGTAAATCCACATTGTGCTCATTTCTCTCAGGCCCAGCTGTGCTTCCAACACCCTCAGCAACCTTTAGCATTTTGGGCGTTATAAACCCTGTCAGGTGCGGCCATCTGCTGCAGCGTGACTCCGACCCGACAGCTGAATATTACAATGGCCATTCAGAAAGTGAACTCATGTTATGGCAACAATTTCTGCATTTTTTTTTTATATTGACTCTATTGCACGTACACAGTTTTCTGCTTTGTAGACTGCGACATGCATGTTGAGCGACTGTGTTGTGGGTCATGTTCTGCTGTGTTTTGTGGACGGGGGGTGGGATCAATAGTAAACACTATTAATAACCCACATCTTAAACATCTTTTGTCTGCCTGCTCATTTTATCCTGCGAAAACAGTTGACTGCTGAACACAACTTGACTTCATGGGCGTGGGCTTACAGCAAACTGATTTGTTGTAATTAACCAAATAAACATGGATTTGGTGTGTTGAAGACCTGAGAATGTGATTAATGTGGATGTAACAAACCACCTAAATTACAGACTTAATGAATAGTCCTAACACACACACACACACACACACACACACACGCACACGAGCGCGTGCGGACACACGCAAACATGTCAGTGTGTGTACGTCAGCGGCGTGAGATCCAGCCAGGTGGACATTAGGTGTGAACCATCTGGTATGTGAAGCAGAGTGCAGTGTAAATTGTTCCATGATTACTTTAGCGAGTCTGTCACAAGAGGCACTTAAACAACAAATGGCCACTTGAACTACACTTAATCCCACTCAGGATCCTGGGAGCCCACGGTGAGGTAAATTACCTTCTGATTTGTGCATCTCAATGTGTACGTTATGTGTACTTAAGCATGCGACGCCACGCGATACTTCACAACAGATGTGTTTGGTCCCCCCTGCAAAAAAAATGCATTAGCAATGGCATAACAGTGGAGCACTGGGCAAAAACAACTGGAGACATGACCGCATTCCTAATGGATGTAGTGCCTGGAACTTGTCAGGCGGCTGAGGGGGTTAAACTAACTTGCTAAGATGGAGTGGGTGGCTGTGCACTCTAGCCTTTAGTGAGGGAAGGTGAAGGGCATCGATGGGACCATCGGCTGGTCATTTTTCTCCCCACGTCCTGCAGTGACAGCAGTCATTAAACGACTGGATGCGGTGATTACGTTTAAGGAAATCAATGCTTCATTGTTTTCAGCTTAGCCCAATGGCCAATTACGAGGCGGTAATGAGGAAGGTTGTAAAATGTGGAGATAAATATAGAAATTAGGAATGGAAGTGGAAAAACAAGCTGCGCTTCATCTTTAGATGATATTTGGCGACTGTGAGGATTTGGATTGGGGGGCATTTTAAAAAATCCAAATTTGCATATACAATATATTCACTTTCCTTGAACTTTTTCCACATTATGACCACACATTAGAATGTGTTTGATTAGGATTTTAGCACACAGTTAGGAAAACAGAAGGACAAGTCTCTGTGGTTTTCACATCTTTTTAAACAAATGTAAATCTAGATTGTGCTGCTCGCTAAGGTTAATTTCCATTTCTCTAGCTCCATGCAAAACGCCACATGCAGGATGAAATTAGCATTAGATATTACAATGAACACACCATTCTGATGGCGGAATATAGTGGCGGAAAATTCAACTAGTAAAATCAGGTGGATTCGTTTGCTAATTTCAAAAAGTGTACACTGCATATTTTTGTGTTCATTTGTTGGAAAACTTTTAAAATGACTTTTGTTTTTGGACTGAAGTAGCATAACATCCTGGATATTCTCAAAAATCTTTTGTTGAAGCCCCCCACTTCTTCTAGTTAATTCTCAGTAGTTTATGAACGACTGACTGTCAACACTCAAGCCTCAACAACAGAAACCATGCCACAAGATACAATAATGTACCTGCAATGAGCTGTGCTGTCTCAGCAGCGGTAAAGTAACATATTTTGTACATTTTAAATTCTCTTTTTGTTTTAAAGTTAAAATCACGTTGTGTTTTTTTTTTTACAGTGGGCATTGCATAAAAATCCTACGCTGGCCAATTCCTCCTTGAGGAATATAGTCACTATATCCCTCAGAGCAACTCTAACAAAGTATAAAACAATCCATCTTTGAATGACAGACTGCTGCATAGTGATTAATATTTACTGGGAAGACTGATGAAGCCACTGATGATGTATGTCCATTGTCTGGAAAGACATCACAACATGTGCAGTGTTTATGCAGGAGGATTCTGTCGGTAATAACGTTCTCTGTGGGCTTTTTAATGCTGGTTTTCAATTACCACAGTTTGACCTGCACGGGATTCAAAAGTTAAACGCACCGTGCTTTTCTAAATCCACTCCGAAGAAGAAGAAGAAGAAGGAGGAAAAAGAGAAGCGTAAACAGTCTCTCAGCACACTTTCTGCACAGCTACGCTCCAACATCTGTCACGCAGCCTGGAATTACCGCTGTCCTTGATGATGAGGCTCTCAAAGTGATAGAGAAATGCTAACTGCCGGAGAACATCTTTTTTTTTTTTTTTATGTCTTCCGAGAATTTGACATGAGTGCTGGTGATTTTGTGACGGATGGACAAATTACACACCTGAGAGGTGTTAGGAAAGTGAGAAGTAGGTTGTACGCACGGAAAGTGTTTCTGCAAATCATAAAAACCGACGTCTGAAACGCCTGGGCGAGATGCGAAGCTGTCGCTGTCATAATCAGGCGGTGGAGGCCGGTGTGCTTGTTTTAAAACTGCAGATAATGTAAGTCAGGGATGTCAAACTATTTTTTTCCTTTTGAGCCAAATCAAAGTCATGAATGAACATATTTTCAGTCACTCCAACATTTCACAATTGATTTTTGTTTCGCAAAAGAAAAAAAAAGTGTCTAAGGTCGTAATTTAGAAATATTTGCTCCATGACGGTAAATCCAACTTTTTATCACTCGCCACGTTGACGTTTAAGCCGAGGCAGTTGTTTAGTAGAAGTAGAAGGAAGAAATGCTGCCACCTGCAAGTGTGAATGAATCGTCACTTAAACCCATTGTTTTGCAAGAAATTCACAATTATGGATTGGTTTGAAAAAATGTCACGATTTGTTGATTTTGTGTGAATTTACGTGATAATTCACAAAAAAAAACAAACAAAAAAAAAAAAACTGGGTGACCAATTGGTGCAACTTGGCAGTAAACAGAAACAAACAGTTTCAAGTTGATTGATAAAATAATATCCAAGCACACTGTTATCATGACAGCTCTATTTATCTGTCCCTCCAGAGTCCAGAGGGCCACATAAAAAGCTGTTGCGGGCCAGATTTGGCCCCCGGGCCTCGAGTTTGACACGTGACGTAAGTCTAACACACTGCTGCTGACTGTGTTATTTCTGCACCTGTTCTCAGGGTCACAGCAGCATAACAAATTACTCAGTGGTGGCTAAAGACTTCATAATCACAGAAATCAAAGTGGCAAAAAAAAAAAAAAAAAAAAAAGAAAAAAGAAAAAACTGCACACTGGTAACAAAATACAGATCATTTAAAAACTTTATATCTTGGTTTAACTTGAGAAACAAGCACCATAACATGTCCAGAGTGGCAAAGAGCAGCAATCAACCGTCTGCAATCATTTCTATCAGAGCGGCAAAGACGAAAGCAGCTGGTGGCTGGAGTCAAATGAATTTGAGTTTTACACGGAGAGTTCACCGACACGCCATTTAAAAGCACTTTAAGGTTTTGCAGACAGCAGTGTTCTTTGGTGTGAATATTGTTTTTAAGGAAACGGGATGCAGAGTTAGTTGGCCTTTCTTGTAGAAATGAAGTCAAAGAAAGAACCGAAGGTCAATATTCACTCAGTGGCCATTTTGTAAGAGACACGGTTTTAATTGCTTGTCAGCACCTCAATGCATTTGGGGGTCTAGATATTGCAAAGATGACAGTGTGAGCTTGTGAATTACTACCTTCGCTAAAGGCAAAACATGTCAAACCTTGAAGCAGATGGGCTACAGCAGCAGAAGACCACTTCCCTGCTGGCTGAGAAAACAGAGGATGCAGCTTTCACAGGATAAGCAAAACTGGTCAACAGCAGAGTGAAGAAACGCAGGTGAGACTTGATTCCTGCTGAAATGTTCAGACGGTACCTCTGATCGAGTTTAAAAGTACCAACAATGCTGAACATACCGCAGCGAAATTGCTTTCTTCTTTGACTTCAAATTTAAACTACGAATGAACCATTTTTTTCACTTCCGATACAGAATTATGACGTTTAGTATCAGGCGATACTGATCCGGTGCGGAGAAAAAGAGCTGAATTGACTGAAAATGTTTCTGTTTTATAAAACACAGACATGAATGTGCCGAATTACAGTTTGATTTGATAACGATGCATCAGTGCGGCACCATTAAATACACTGACAGCTTCGCAAACCTGGTCCAACATGTAAAAACAACACAGCTTCAAATTGTTCATACTCCAGGGCACTTAGGAGTGTAACAGCCAATGTGAAATAAATATTAGAGAAACAAATTCACAGAAAACAATGATGGGTTGGTCAAACATGCAGAGAAAAAACTTCTCCCAGAAATTACAATTAGGAATTCATAACATGATGTAAAATAAATAATAAAACACAAAACATAGAGTTAGAATAAATTCTCCCTTAATGACCAGGCACATTGTCATGTCATCTGAGCCAGGGTTGTCTTTCAGAGATATTAATATCATATTGATAGATCTCTGGTTTAAATCTATATTTATTGTGCAACATAATATTTAATAGACTTGGCGGCAACCTTTGGGAAATCTTAGTGTTGAGGTAAAAATCTGTATTTTCCAGGGAATACAGACAAAGATGGAAACTTACAGATGATAATAACAACCTCGTCAATCAGGCAAATTAGTGAAATAGGCTGATAGGGGCAAGGTTAAGACGTCTATTTTGTGAACAAACTTATTTTATAGCAACCGCTCTCGCACACAGTGGAACGTCACCTCTGCATGTAAGATAAAAAATGACCACTGACAACAGGAAGTCGAGAAAGAACTATTCCCTTTTAAAATCGTTTATTGGAAATCCACCTCAACTCTCTTACACTCGCTCGCTTTATCTCTCCGCCTTTCTTCGCCGCAACAGTTAACTAATGACTCATTGGTGAGGAAATGGACACAGCGGTCAGGAGAATGTAAAGCTTCTCAAGGACTCGCCACAACAACTTAATCAGCGGACGCTCGCTGTTCTCGTCTGCCTGCTGCTGTGCCTGTTTTCCTCCGCCAAGCCGCCAGGTACTACATCTCCGTCTCGTCCAACCTTGCTCACAGTTTCTCCCCGTCCGTGGGCTTGCTGCCGTTCCCTAGTCCCTCTGTGTGACCGACTGCTATCTCGTGCCGAAGAACGCCTCATTTCCGATGTTCATCTTCGGGCAGCAGCAGGAGCTGCGATTCCCATCGTCAGGCAAATAAGTGCAGACGTGTGTGGAGTTGTGGAAATGTAACATTGGACACAGAGTTCTTTCTTTCTCACGAAGCAGGGCAGCAGCTGAAGTTCAAAATTAACGCTGAAATTATACAGATTTTGAAGACAAATTGAGACTCTCACAGGCGTCAAAGTCTCTTCGAAGCGGCACAGAGATTTTACGAAAAGCTTTTGCATTTTTGTTCCGTCAACTTTTCTTGCTGTGAAGTCATGCACAGTGAACAAAAACAAAAACAAACAAAAGACATCCTCCTTTTTTCTTCTGATTTGCAAGTGTCAGTCCACAGTTGAAAGTTTAAAAAAAAAAAAAAAAAACGTTCTGTTTGTCGTGATTAGTTTTCTGCTTTTAACATTTAAAGGGAGAGAAAAGGGAGGGAATTAATGATCCGCTTCAAGAGGCTTCAAAGTGGCTGCGAGCCAGCTTTCCCTATGCATATAAGTTTAATGACGTTCGTCGGGACTTAGCTTTTCATTATTTAAACATCAAGTCTGAACTTCGTGAACACTCCCTCGATTACTTGAGATAATGTTTAAACAGCCTTCAAAGCTCTGTCAAGTGGATTCCAAACGAGAGCCTCGCCGCCTCTGCCAGGGAACAACTTTTCAAGTCTTTTGGCAGCAGATGAGGTGTACATATTTCATCAAAAACTACACAACCCACATTTACTGTACACCTCAAATCCCCCCTCTTTCCTGGCAGTACAAGATAAAAAAAAAAAAAAAAAAAAAAACCCAAAAAAAGCATAAATATTGCAGCTTGTTTTTTATGTATTCATAATGAAATGTCATTTCCATGATGTTAATAGTGTCTGAATTACAACCCAGAGAGAACATAAAAGACATTTATGTAGATGAGAAAGAATAAAACAAAAGAATAGTCGGCATACTTTTTTGTGTATGATCCAGATTTTTACTATGCTACATTAAGCAGTCAGCCTTGGGACTCAGAAATGAAGTTGAAGAGGAATTCTCAAGAGCTGCCGCTCAAATGACCTCCTAAAGATGGCTCCAAAAGATCTGTCGAACTGCATAAAACTCCATGCAAGGCTGGGAAAACTTTTCTCTTTTATGAGTCACTGACCAACTTCTAGTCATCCGAATACATCAGTCAGCATCTGGAAAAGCAGATTTTGTTCGTGGTGGTGATTTCTACATTTAGCATTTTAAAAATCTCACTCTGGAACATTTATTTTCTTATTTTTTGTGAAAAAAACAAAAGACAAAACATTTCATTTGAATGCAACAGAACAAAACTTAACCACTTACCATAAGCTTGTTGGAGCAAGGCAGACTGAGCAGCATTGCCAAAGTCATGCTCTTACAAAAGATGATCATTTGCAGCCACATCTTGACAAGGTTGGGAAGGCAAGCAGTTTTAATATTTAACAAAATAAAAATCTTAGATATTTTTCTTTTTTCCTTTTATGCATACGAAGTCCGCTGTCCCCGTGTGTTCATCTGGATGATAATGCAGCACATTGTTTTGTGTCTTGGTTAGTGATTCTGACAACCTTGATTCACGCAACACGTTTTCATCAACACTGAGATTTGAACTTGGCTGCAGATTCAACCCCAACTGGACTGACGGATATTTATTTTACCACCACATCCAAAGTCAAAACCACTGGGCTTTATTTGCAATGAGTGTATTGCGTGTTTGAAAGAGCACATGGTCTATTAATTTACATTTAACATAATTGGAACATTGTTTAAAACAAAAAACAAACCAAAAAAAAAATATTAAAAAACGACTCGAAAGGACTCAAAATCCCAAGTTCCCGACTTGAGACTTTTGCCTGTCTTGACTTGAGACTTGACTTGACTTTTGATAGAAAACTGGACTTTACCTGTCAACAATATCAAATAAATTGATCTCTGACATTGTTAACCATTTTATCCAGTCTGAAACACTTTGACCTGTCACTGATGCACTTTGAGCGAGAGTGGATTCACCATTTACCAGGTGCTCATCAGCACACTGCTGCAGTGTATGCTGTGTGTGTGTGCGTGTGTGTGTGTGTGTTTTTTCTGACCTCAGCCAGAGTGTGGGCTTCAGGCTGGTTTCTCACTTACGCCTGGATTTCACTTTTCCTCCTGAGGCAGCATCACCCGCAGTAATGGGAGCAGACAAACAAGTAGACATAGCAGCTACAGTAGCGCCCGGAGCTACCACAAACTCACGGACGGGAGGGGTTGAGCTGGAAAAGCAGAGAGAAAAAAAAACAAAAAAAAAAAAACACCACTCCAGAGCTCAAGTTGATTGACAGAAACCACTGACCCAGCTAGACTTGAGTCACGTAAATAAATGTTTTTTTTCCCCCTCCTCTCGTTCTTCAGAATCCAGCTGAACTCTCGCAGAATGCTGAATGCTGCTCCACAGCAGATTTATAAACCCACCATGGGCGGTAAATCAAAACTCAAGAGACATTTAAAAACAAAAAAAAACAAAAACGGAAAATTCTTACGCTTTATCTTTTTAATGGGCATTTTCTATGTGTGCAGTCGTAGAATAGGAGCTCCAATTTACTGAAAAGAGAAAGATCTAGAGCAGCAATTGCTCCGTTGGTGGTAATAGTTCTGACATCTTTAACAGGTAATTCCATTAGTGTGAATAAGAGATGCGGGGTGCATGTTGGCCGAGGCCCTGGTCGATTCTTAATCACCTGTGTGGGTTTCCTCTCCCCGGCTCTACGTGACTCCGAAGCTCACATCTTTATGGTTATTAAAGTTAACGATTGCTGCGTGCCTCATTTGCTGAGGCTCTATCAATACCAGTTCAGCACCATGAAATTACCCCACTCCAGAGGGAGCAGTGTGACAAACCGGATTAAGAAGGGCCCTGTAATACCCTGGCATATATAACTCTCTGTGTCATGGTCCGAGGCGACGAGACCCACAGCCGAGCTCCGGCCCGAAGACGGGAGGAGGAGGAAGAGGAAGAGGAAGAGGAGCACTAAAGGGACAGCTGACAACCATTCGAGCTTAAATGTCAAATCAAGTTTTTATTATCCTCACGATCGTTGGGGGAAAAAAAGAGGTGACCGGCGAGGAGTGAAAAAAGTCAAAAAGAAACAGCTTCAGAGGAAACATCTCAAAAGTTACCTTACACACGGATGGAAGAAGTTTGAATGATTATTATGGTAAATATATGCAATGTCTAACCTACTTTTGTAGTTTTCAGGTATAAGTAAAGCTTTGCTGGAGACGATGCAATACTATATGAGTGTGTGTGCGGGTGTGTGTGTGTGTGCTGCATTTTTTATATCGTATAAAAAGGCTGCAGTAAAGGCAGAGATGGATTGTGCTTCCTCTCTTATATCCTGGTTATCTTATTTTTATGGCAGGTAGGTTAAGCCAGAAATAGGGAGAACCAGAAACTGTGAGGAAATTTACTGTCAGCCATCAAACTGTTAAAAGAGACACATTAGCTTCGTCACCGAGGTGAAGCGCGACACAATGATGGCTGAAGGCAAAGAACTCTCTCAAAAAGTACGCAACCTCATTGTTGCAAAACAAACTGATGCCACTGGATAAACTCCCGAATGCTCCTTTGACCGCTGTTGGAGAAAGAAAGAAAGAAAGAAAGAAAGAAAGAAAGAAAGAAAGAGAGAGAGAGAGAGAGAGAGAGAGAGAGAGAGAGAGAGAGAGAGAGAGAATATAGCGTCACCACAAACCAGCGGCTCCTATTTCTGACAGCCGTAAGCAATAAACAAATTGTTCAAAAGCCAAGTACCGCTAACCGCTAGAGAGCTTGGAATTGACAGATAAAGGTATTTCAATTCAAAACAAAAAAAACACAGGTAAAGCACTCAACCTTAATTGTCTCCATGCATATTCACTGTGCACGACTCAAAAGCTGACAAATAACCACATTGAAGTTTGTCCAAAGTTTGCTGCATAGCATAACGGTCAGTTTTGATCTCCTCTGACCAAAAACCTGACCGTTTTGGTCAGAGGAGGCCAAAACGGGGACTTGCTCACAAGGACGAATGGGTGAAAAATCACATCCAGGCAATGCAAGGAACTGGTTTCAGAATACAAGAGATGTCGTAAATCCGCCGTTGCACATGATTTTATTGAGCAATTTGTCTTTTATTCTTTGTACGCCTGAATTGTTACAAACATCTGGTTTGATGTGGTATATAGAATTACACCTACGAGAAGGGACTTTGATGTTTTCAAGTATTTGTACTTTCGTTCCTGCAAACCAACATGTCCTCAAAGTCAGAGAATGAAAGCGTATGTTTTCCCCGCGTTCTGCAGCCCAAGTGGCAGGCGACCTCCATTCAGTGTCCATGAGACACAGTTCACTGCTCTTTTTAAATGAAGGTGGAATAGTTAAAAGAGCAGCTAGATTGTTAATTCAAGACCCCAGAACTACGTTATCGAAGAGAGACGGAGAGCTACAGAGCAACAGAGGTGGAGGGAGAGACGGAGAGGCGGACAAACAGACGGACAGACAGCGACCATCTCAATCAAAAATGTCTGAATACCAGAAATTCTGCAAGCCGAATCTTCAACAGCATTGCATGGCAGGTGAGATCCACTTGAATTAGTCACAATGTATCATCTAGTTTGCATAATGCGTCCACAGGCACTTAATGTCAAATCACGGACGCACACATAGAAACTTCCAGCACAACATATGCGGGGCGGGGGGGGTAAAAAAAACAAAAAAGAGCTCTCTGCGGTGCAAATAATCTACCCACTTTCCGTAGAGCAGAGCAGCGAGGCCCTCACTTTACTTTGCATAAGTGTATTCCATTTGCAACAAATGCTAATAAGCTCATATCCACCTCGTTTATATGTTTGCATGTATAAATTTTTCAAATTATTTGTTATAATAAAAACCTTTCGGAATGAATTGACTCCACTGCTGCCCCAGCTCCGGGCTGCTGTCCAAATGTGAGAAGAGAAGGAAATAATAATAATAATAATAATAATAATAATAATAATAATCAAAAGGATTTTCTGTGTTTCTTTCAATAAGTCTACTTTGTTGTTTTCCTATTGAACAAATATTCATTGTGGTTGTTCACAATGGCAAACATTTTATATCTCAGTGCTTGCAGCTCTCATTTTAGGTCCTGTGTCAATGCCTGACGCGTGCGTGACAAAGCGTTTTGCCGTATACGCCTTATCAAGCCGGATATTGGCTTTTCAATCATGCATTCATGAGATGATAATTGTTTGGCGGAGCATCGATCTCCTCCTCAAAGACCGACTTCCATCTGTTGCTCAATGTAAATAAGGAGAAAAGTGAGGGAAATCGATGCGCTAACCACTTATCTCCTGTTTGACAAAGTAGAGTAATGATGTCAGATTTGACATTTCGCAGCTGACCTCGCTTGCTGTGGCGCTGAGGACAGGAGGTAGCCTTGGACAAGGAAAGACAAAGAAGAGTGATGTGTTTACAAAGGGCTTTAATCTCCTTTTTTTTTGTCTGTTGAACACTATTCCTGTCTCGTTAGATTAATAGATTACTTAATCACTTTACTTCATCAAAAAAACCAAAAAAAGGACACAGAATAATTTTGACAAAATGACGAGGGGATTCTCAAGGTAGTTTTTGAATAAAAATCCACAGATGGCTTTTTAAGACAAAATTTATGCTTTAAAATTGAAGTGTAAATTTCTCTAACTTTGGGTTTTGCTGTAACAATTGATCAATGCCATCCCGTGGCTTGCAGGAGTTACTCCCTGATTGAAAGGACAACCCGCCTTTTGATCAATACCTGCATAATTTGCTTCAAACATTTTTCCTGTTTTTCTCTTTCTTTTTTTTTAAAAAATGCTTTCCTGGACTTTGCAAATTCTCTTCAGAAGGGTGTTTATTTATTTTTATATTTTTTTTGGACTCATTCTGACGTCGGCTTTTGGTAAACCCCATCAAAAGAGAACCGACCTTGATGCATCCATGTTTAACAATAATAGATATTTTTATTTTAGCCTACTTTATATTGGTAACATTTAAAATAAAATAAAATCCATTTAGATTTCTGTAGAGCATATAGATACCGATACCTAAGATTGTACATCATTGCCCATCAGCTGTAGGAGACTCTAAAACTGGTTCAAGTTGCACATGACAGATTTTCTTGTAAACATGGGAAACTGAGCATGTAAACAGATATGAAGTTCCACAAGGCCCAATGCGTGGTCCTACATTTTTGTTGAATTTCCTTTATGATTCTTGATTATAGCTACATCTTAGTAATGCAATAAAATGCCATTTTATTGCATTGGTGAACCTTGTATACTGGTTGTTTGAACAAAATACGGATTTTAGTTTAGTTTGCATTTCTGTCCTTTCTTCCTTTGTTTTTATCAGGCATAAAGCACCTTGTGCTGCTCGCTTTGCCTTCGACAAGTTCTCTATAAAATGAAAATGGAAGATTTGATTCTTCTTCACTGATGCAGTCCTCGATTGCCTTCCAATGATCGGATGAGAACCACGCTCACCGCTCACTGTTGTTTTCTCTCTAACCGTATAAGCTAATTACTCTCAAAGACCTTCACAGAGACATCAAGTGAAATTTGTTTAGCCATAACAGGGAGCAGATTTGGACCTAATGAAAATACAATAAAGAACACAATGTATGACAGGTTAACTGTGAGCCAAGCAGACGTTGGACAACGATAATCTGTTTTTGTGTCATGAAACACTCAAATGGGTTTCTCAGCTACCTGTGGGAAAGCATCATAGCTATGACAAATGACTGCGAGCGGGCCAGGAGATTGGTGGAGGCTGGGAATCGGAGAGGGGGAGTGTTGTTATTTGCAGACTCTGAAATCAGAACAATATGAGACCTGGAACCCAATTTAGGATCAGATTACTCACAGCAATATCCATCAAAACACACCATCCAGTCACTTAATGTCATTATGCTCTACTTGATAAGCTTTTACACCAGAGATAGCATCTTGACGTTACACAAAAGCGAGAAGAGACACTATTATCTTTCTACTCTTGTGGGAACGGAGGGTTACAACACACATAAAAATGAACCATATAAAACAAACAGGAAAAAAGCAAAGCAGGATAATCTAACATCCAGTCATGCCCATTTCTATCCAGTCAAATGTGAGAGACACAGTGTGTGCAGCTGTATTTCATTTTAATAAAGAAAAGATTGACTTCTTGTATGATTAAACTCCATCAAAGACAAAAAAAAACAACAACAAAAAAAAAAAACAAAGTAAACTCTTCTCCTTTGAAGGAAAGAAGAGTGATCACTTCATCTTCCAAAGCAATCATCCCCAGAGAGAAATCGGTCATCAATTGAAACGCAATTTGATTCAGTCTCGGAAACTAGCCCCCACCTACGAGATTAAAGGACCAGCTCGAATAAATGACGCTGGACATCGTACCTATTAATTGTGAAGATTACAGGCATAACTTTGTGTTGAGCTTGCACTCCCCCTGAGAACTCCAACATGCAAGAAAACACTTGGTAAGTTTATGTATTGCAGAAATTCACATTTACAAACCGGAATGCATATTTCGAGGGAGTATAAAGGAACAGCAGTACTCAGCTGAAAGTCACACACGAACAAGAGTCAACATAAAAAATGTGTCATCCTGACACACACACGCACACGCACACGCGCACACGCACACACACACACACACACACACACACACACACACACACACACACACACACACACAAAATGTTAATACTCCCACAAAAAGACCATGCAAATTTCATAGAGAAACATTTACAGTAAACACCACGGAAGCCACAAAAGAAAACAAAACAAACAACACTCCCAATGAAGCAAATATTTACTTTTCACTCCATATTTTTTTTCATTGCAACAACGTGATCAAATAATACAACCTCATAAAATCTGCTATCACTGTCAACGCTCAGTATTCTGGTGCAGCACATGGGATGCTGGGCATCTTATTGTATTGCAGCTGTCACAGCTTTGAATGCAGATGAAATAATAATAAATAAAAAATAAAAAATAAAAATCCCTGAATCTCACCAACGGTCTCGCCTCTGGATACCTGTAAATTTGATCTGTGCCACCAGTGTGGACTGTGAAATCGTGAGGGTCCACAGCAAATTGCGACTGAACTCGGTGTGCATGCAAATGCCGGCGCAATGCCGAGGCTTGTGACCGAGCGGAAAAAATGGAGAAAAAGAATAAACGCAGGAAGCGGGAGAGAGCCAGATAGCAACCGAAGGAAGGAAGAAATAAGACAAATTCCTTCAAAGAAAAGTGCTTTTGTTGAAAAACAGAATTGTGTTGACAGTTGGCGAATATTTAATCTGTAGAGTTGAAGAAAAGAGTAAACGCACTTTCAGGGCACATAATGGTCTGGTTCAACTACTTTTCCACTCTGGTATCTACTTTTCATTCCTAGGCTGAACAATTTATTGAAAAAGATAAAGCTGATTCGGCGCCAGGAGCGGCAGTGGCCATGCTTTTTATCCATCATGTCTGCTGCTTCATTTCCCTGGTCATTGCCTGTGTACTGGTGATGCTCCAAGTCGTGACTGTGGGATCAGAGCGAGAAGATAAGTGATGGTTTTCTGCCAGACAGACGACGCCTTGACAGGCAATGAAGAAAGCAGCCTCTGCGTTGCACCTCTCTTCTCTGTCTCCCTCCATTTATCCATCCACCCATCTGTCCATCCATCCAGCCAGTGCTCTCCAAGGTAGGTCAAAAGAAAGATCCCACTTGGCAGCTCATTCCTCACTCTGATGAAGCCGCTTGTTACAGACTCATCAACTCTTCGCAGCGGCTCGCGAACACACACGTGCCGAGCTATCCTTCATTTTAATACTTTTCTCGGAGCGACTCTTTTTCACTTTGCCTTCCTTCCTCACCTCTCAGGTCTCTCATTAAGGACACCTCCAGCAGTGAAGTTTACGAGTTAAGGCGTTGCCGAGCGCCGGTATCCTCTCGCTCTTCGTCGTCAGCGACGATTCGTCAAGGTTTAGTGCGCCGGCCAATGCGGAGATTTTTTTTTAAAGACAGTAGACGTAGGACTGGGTTCACATCTATTTGTCGTGTCAGAATTTCAGTCTTTTCCGAACTTAAATGTCGAGAGCTCCAATTACCTTTGTGAGGTAACTTAAAATGCCTGGAACTTCACTGTGGATTTTGGTGACAGTTATATTTCTACAATGGTCACGCTTTAAATCAGACGCCTTTGAATGGATGGATACACAGAGAATATGCAGATGGACGGGCAGACGGATGGACTACTGGATGGTTGGCTGGACGTGTTGACAGATTAACAGATTTAAATTCCTTCGAAAGTTGCATCAAAAGTGCCGACTTCACATTATTTGGTAAATAATAACTCTTTAATGCAAAGTTGCACTAAAGGTTGCGTCGAAGGTCAATTACAAGCGTCAACTTTGCATTGTAAGTCTCAATATTTACTGACTGACGCATCATAACAGTCATAAACACTCATAAAGACTCCTTCGTGTTCATGACAGTCTTATGAACATCCCTTCAAATAAAGTATTAACAAACTTCTTTCCTGTCCTTTTCACCCAGACCTTTCCAGTCTTTGCAGCCAAAAGAAGAAGATCGTTTAACAGCGAACCCCTTTCATTAGTTTTCCTTTTTAAAAACAAGTTTCAAACATGAGCGTTCAGATCAGCGCCAGCAAATGATTTCAAAATGGAAACCAATAAATTTGTGCTGCTTGTCTTCGGGTCGACAACGTTGCAAAAGATTAATTATGTCCTGGGGTAATTTGTACATTAACTTTCGTGTTATTGCTCCGATCCGTCAACACCTATGCACTCTAAACCGAAGAAAATGCAATAACAATATTTACCAGCTGTTTCCTGCACAAAAATCAAATTAAGCTGCTAGTCTCAGAGCTCAGCAACAGATGGTTGATCACAACAGGAGGAGAGTAAATCCCCACTAGTTACTGTGGAGTGACACTCCTCTGCTTATCTCTACAGACCCGATGGGATGTCTCAATTATTAACCAATTTTTTTTCAGTCGATGACATTTTGATTCAGCCCGCCGCTGTACATTTTACAAACAGGCAGACATACTGAGATGCTCAGCTGGATGCGGCAGCAGTAGCAGCAGCAGCTGGCTGTATATATTTAAAATGTCTCATATCGTTCTTGTACAGATTGGCTGCAGAGGAGATAGATGCCAACTCTTTTCAGGCTATAAATGTCTTCAGACCCACCTCTTCTTTTTTTTTTTTTTTTTTTTTTTTCCTTTGGAATTTAATTAATCACCCCCATATTTGGCATCTGGCCCCCAGAGGATGGTGCAGCTTTCTTGCTGATGCCACAAGCAGAGCTTGACATGCCTCCTCTTGCCTATACACCATAGCAGGCGACTGCTGGAGGGCTCTGATAAGGGGAAATATCAACGGGTAACACAGTGGGGCATATTTTACATCTGGTTTTCCAACTCTGGTATTGTCGTATGCAAAACTTCAAAGTGCAATAAAACATCCGAAAGGAGATTTCTATTACACGGAGCCCGTGCAGTGATCTTGATTACATGTTAAAGATGCAATGTTGGAAAGTTGAAGGGAAAAGGGTCCACCACCAAGCAGTATTTTGGTGGAAAAGGCATAAAAAAAGGCATAACATTCAGTCTAAACAACGATAAAAATGTGTCTGAAGAAGCAAAATGTGAAAACACGGTCAAATAAACTCTTGTAATGGTGTGTAAATGTGGTTAAAAAGCCATTCAAGAGAACTATTTAACTCTCATTTTCAAAGCCTTTTGAATTCAAACAGGACTCTTGGTTTTTAAAAAGGGTGAGTTTTAACATATCTTTCCTTGGATAAATAAAAGATGTCTCGAGTGTCCATAACAAAAAATGTACTATAAGCATAGCTTCTGTTGCTGCACAACATGGTGAAAATAGCCGGTTTCTGCGAGGAGAAACCCAGAAAACTTCCTGAAAAAGTTCTATAGAGAGATTTATAATTGGCAAATTATTCTTTAAACTATCGCCACCATACTGAACCTCTCTCGTCGCGTAATTAACATGCTTCTGAGTAAAACCCTCGTACAATATTAACTATTAAATGAAAATATTGACATAATAAACACAGCTAAGCTGAAATATCTAGCCAGTACGGGAATGTCCTCACAGCATTATTTTTACAGGCTCAGCTTTATGCATGAGTGCCAATGGGAGACATGACTCTAGACAGAAAAACGCAGATAAAAAATGTAGCGATAACTTCCTAACAACATTTCATTTTGGTACTTATATGCTTAGCAAAGGTAAAACAAAAAAGGGACACATTAAAGACAAAAACCAAAAAAAAAAAAAAAAGCCTAACAAGTCGAACATGCTTGTTTTTATGTTTTTGATTTAACAAGTGTGTTCTTTGCCCCGAGCAAGAGACTTCAGGTTGTCATATTTCATTTGAGGGTTGACAGTGTTTCTGATGAGCTCTTATGGCATTCATAGTAAATCAGCATTAATGAAGGATCTCCTGCTTAACATTGTCAGCTCACCAAAAGAGTTGTGCAAATCTCATGAACACCCCCTGCAGTCATATCAGCTGCTGGGTTTGGGTTGTTGGTGGCAGCGCAGCCAGCTGTGAACTGTGAGTGCAAATCTAAGCAACGGAATCTGTGTGAATAATTTTTACTTCTAAACACGAGTGCTCCAGAAGCTTGTCGCTCTCTAACAAGCATGTTCACAAGAGCTGTGGGAGAAGAGAAACTCCTGTTATCTGATGCAGTAATGGTTTCACTCCTGAATGATGGTGCACTGAATGTCCTGCAGGAACAATTATGGCAGTTGAAAGAGGTCAATAAAGACAACAAAATGAAATCATTTGAATAAAAGCAGAAAAAAAAAAAAACCTTTGTGTTTGGAAATTTAAAGAATAAATGCTAATCGTGAAAAAAGGAAGAAATATTGATGATTAAAAGAGCTTTAGGCTCCAATTCAGAGAGCCTTTTTTATGAAAATAATAAAAAGAAAAAGAGAATGGTGTTTATTTTTTGGACAGGAACACATGAAATTTTATATATTTTTTTTCATATGCAGAAATTATGCAGAGTATAATTCCTTATAGTTTGATATGATGCTTGTATAAAGTGTGTTTTGACTTAGTTTGGTACAATTGTCCTTTTACATCTCAAGGTCAAGTGACACTCGTTTGCAGTTCTGTGCTCATGTTGGGTGAATAATCAGGTCTAAGATTTCGTCTTTATATCACTCTCTAGTCTTTCATACCTTCATCCTTTTGTTTCCCACTTAAAGTACTAAAGGTTGAAGAAAGTCATTAAAAATGTCCTAAAAAAATTCTGTTTATTAAAATATTTTGGGAATCCCAAACAATCTTACTGAATTAATAAAAGGACCTCAAACTAAGAAGATACTTGTCTTTTTATGCATTTGTACAAAAATATAAAAGACTATTAGATTAGGACGTCTGTGTCCGATCCGACCGTATCCCACGGTTTGAAAACTCCTTTCCAGAAGCTGGGATGGATCGAAAATAAAATATTTTTAGTCTGCAGCACAGTTCACTGGAGGACTCGTAATTTAAACCAACCATTTCATATACTTATATCTTGACGGGCATAACTGGTCATACAGGAACTAGGTCAGGCAAATGCAAAAACCATTCAGCAATACAGAAAAATGTACTGTACTGTAAAACCCAGAACTGTCAAGCAAGAGTCTTTAAACTCCAGGCAGCATGGCACAACTTTATGAAAGAACAGAAGATAATTTGGTCCTGTGTACAGCACTTTACTCTGCAGAATCCTTCTGCAGAAACTCTATTAAATTCACCGGCATACATAGATATAAGAATTAGGGAACCTGATCTTATTTGTCAGAATACGGTCTTAGCACTTCGTATCCGAGGAAAGGTGATGTGATGGGTTGTTAATAAAGAGGAGGAGCAGCCCAGACCTTCACATTGGATGCAGGACTCTTCCAGGATGTGCAGCGGCACACGGCAAGGCGCACCTCAGTGTCCCCACAGTACAGCAATGTTCACTCTGCTAATGAATCAATCAAGTTCGACCAGATAAATCACAGCGAATGCCTCGCAACGGCCAACTGTCACCATGATGAATTCCTTCATTTCATGTAATAAGCTAGCCGGGAAGTGATTTATTCCTGTTGCGCAGGCGGCTGTGTGCAGCAGTGGACAGGGGCGAGGGATACAAAATGAAGTGTAATATGTCATTGAAATATTTCGCATGCAGTCGGTGAATAAGGTTGAGCTGCAAGAAAATCACTTCGCCGCGAAATCCAATCGATAGAAGATTTCGCTCAGTGGTGGAATGGTTGACTGGTTGAGGCGGCCAATTGGGACATTAGGTTGCATGGCTGGGCTTGAGCTGCACCAAAGGCTCCCTGAGCTCCTGTGGACCCAAGACGGAGCTCCTTCCACACACACAAGCAGCGAAATACAGCTTGCTCTCATTTGACTTTCGATCTGCATTCATCCCGTTCTCTGCTTTGCTTTATATTTCACAATGAGGCAGAGATAAGTGGGAGTAAACTACTACATTCGAATGCTATCGATTTCTTTTGGCTCTGCCTTTGTTCATAGCGGAGATTAGGAGCTGTGGCGATGTTCTTTTAAACACAGACCTCCTCTCTGCCTAAGTGGGAGATTTTGTGCTATTCAACTTCAGATAATGCTGACCTGAAAGCTTAAGACGTTACACGTTCATGACCGTTCTTATCCAGTTGGTTTAAAAGGATGGACAAAGCTAACATTCAACCTGGAATGAAATGGATGGGGAATATGTAAGTTTCAGGAATTCAAATTTAAGACACTTTAAGATCTTTCTTTTGCTGCCACTTTGAATGAAATTTAGGACTGAAACAACCACAAATAGAGGGGATCGTTTGGGGCAACGTGCTGTGAAACAATCGAGCCGAAAAGCAAACTACTGTCAATCTAAATGTATACGTTCCTGCAAAATCCATAATTTATGATAACATTCCCGAAACATTAAGATGAATGAAATGAAATATAATCATCCAAGGAGAAATAATTGCCTGTTCGTAAAATTACATTTCTAACTTAAACTTGACAATGTCAACGGTTACAAATCAAGTAGGGGTGGAACGATACACGAGGAAGAGAAGATGCAACATTTTAAGGTTTCACACATCTTGTGTTCTTTATTGAAAGCAAAAAATAAAATCAAATAACCCTTTTAATTTAGCGTTGATCGACGGCTCTGAAGGAAATGCTAACAGCTAGCCAGTCCACGCGTTATTCGTGTCTCGTCTTCCCACTCTCATGGTTTCGTTGTTGCACGGAGGAAGATGTTGCAAAAATGTTGTCCAATAATTTTTGAACACATGCTTGTAACTCGGTATCAACGGCTCACTGAATTAACAGGTTTTATTAATCAACTCTTCCAACAAAACGAATCAATAATTATCTCCTTCCTTACTTTAAAACAAGTCTCACGGAACCAACAGGGTGTCAAGTTTAATCAGTCGTAACCTTTGCTCTTCATCATTAGAGTTCACAGATTTTACTTGGAGGTGAAGAGGTGATTTAATATCCCGAGATTGTTACACCACTAGCGATTCACCAAGGATTTTTGAAACAAGTCTGTTCCTAAAGTCGTTTTTATGAGCCTCTCGAGAAAGTTACCCATGCCATGCAGGAATCTTACTAAGGCATGTTTTTTATTTAATGAGATTTCTTTTCAGGAGTCGAGTCCAAACTGGCTTTCCAAAATAGATGATTGACCTAATTTTGCAGCAAGATAGCATTTAGTGGAAAATTGATTTTTTTAAAACAATAATATTGTGCAAAGGAAGCACTTCAATACAGCTTGAATAAAATAATTGTGCAGAAACATTTAATGAAATTCTCTTAAGAGTGAAGTTATGTTACTGGCAGTGTAAAGTCAATGTAAGTTCTGCTCAGATAAATTCTCCATTTCTTAACTTAAACACATGCCGGACATTATTGTCATTTAGTTGGGAGTAAATCCCATTAAATCTCGACATGCTCACACTGACTCAGGCATATTTGGGACAAATGATGAGCAGGGCAGGGAGCACTGCATCACTTTTCAGCCTGTTCCCTCCTCACAGAGTTCAATACCTGGCTGCCGCTTTGCGAAATATTGTTCTAAATTATTGAGCCACAGAAGGGAAATGACACGTCGTACGGTGAATTAAAGAGTGCTTTATTACACTAATGGATAATTCCTTATGAATAAAAAAAATCCCAAGATTCATAATCATTTATCAGATTTATATTACCAGTACTAAAAGATTTATTTCTCACCAAAATCCATTGGTGATTGCATTTGTCGAAAGCCTCCTGGCACTTTTTTTTTTTTTTTTTTTTTTTTTTGCCTGTTCCACATATCAAAATATTGTCCACTTTAATCCATGAGTCATTAAGAATCATAAAAGTGTAAGTAGGAATAGGAGCGTTTCAGTTTCTTTCTGCAGAGCAAGGCGGTTAGGAGTCAGATTTAGTGGTAAGTATTCAGTTCATGAATGGGATATTACAAGGTTAGCTGGTTTTACATTTTCTAATCAGCCTCAGTTAAGCCGCTGAAAATGTAATGCATGCGCCTGTTAGAGAAAAAGAAGGCGGTGTCGGAACGTTACGCAGTCGTGGCCTGCTGAATTCCCCTAAACTCAGACTTAACCAAGCAGCCCAAATTAGCCCCAGCAAAAGCCTCGAAGTCCCTTCTGGTTCTCCTCAATTCCTGCACCTTTTATGTGGCGCAACCTGATAACTGATTAAAAATAAACGGGATGCTAACCCAAACTTGCAAACTGTGCGAATCAAAAGGTGGAAGACTGTCTTCTTTAACGACTCAGGCAAGGTGATAATTAAGGAGCTGTCGCTGTTTGTTGCCTCGTGACTGGATGTGGGCGAGACGCGAGTGCGTGCTCGCGTCTTCTTGTGTGAGCGAGTGTGTTAATGCGTCCAGATCCCCAGATCTCTTAATATGCATCCGAGGGCTCATTTGGGTTCAAAGGTCACAGTTTAATTATACTGCGGCAAAGACTTAATTTTCAATTATAATCACACGAGGGAGCTCACCTTGAAAAAGGACGAGTAAGAGACAGCCAGACGGGGCCCGATCTAACCTTTACAGAACAATATTTACTTATTTTTGAAACAGAGGCAATTGTCTGATGACTTTGGTCTGAGTTAGACCTAAAGCTGGGTCTGTGCTCCAGGGTAATTTACCCTTAAGCCTGGCATAAAGGTGGATCCACTTAGGTCTGAGATGGAAGTATAGAAGTCAAGTCTCAAATGACTGAACATAATAGTTTCAACTAAGATGCAGAAACCCTTATATAAGTTCTGCTTTTAAAAGCCGAGTCTAAACAGCAAACATGCCCCAAGTGCTACTATTTAAAAAAAATAAAAGCCATATAGAGTTTTCTGAGGATTCTTGTTTAGCAGAGAGAGAATATGATGTTATTAGTTTGGTCAATAATTTATTCACCCATTAAACCAGGTTGTTTCTGCACTATTTTCAGCCAAATGTGGTTTCCACACCAATCACACCGTTTACCACAGGAATGCACACACTCCTCTCGGAGCTGCAGCCTCATTTAAATCATAGCTGGCGGTAATTGCAACGTTAGATAAATCCAGTCAAACCTGCGATCCTGATTCCTTTCAAAAAATACAAATGAAAAATTGATGCAGTGCATCCAGAAAGCATTCACAGTGACTCACTCCTAACATTTTGTTTTCAGCGAATGTTGAGGCTATATAACGTAGTCAAATGTGGAAAAGGTGAAGCGCTGCAAATACTTTCCGGATGCGCTGTACATCATGTTGCCGTGACAACCAGCCAGCAATAATTTGCCTACATCTTCTACTCTCATCGACTCACTTCATCCCCTGAATATGAGTTAAATTATTCCCCAGACTGGAGTCCCTGGACTCGGTTTTGAGTCAAGCTTAGAGACTTGTCAAGTCTGAAGTATTTTTTCTTAAACTGCAACTCATGCATAGCACAAACCTGTACAAAACACACGTCTGAGATTTTATTTGAACAGACACAGGCCCATTCAATCCCCACCAACTGAAAACCTAAAGAAGACCTCTCTGGGTCAGTTTGCCAGCAAATAGTTGAATCATTACTTCCCATGAAGGTTCAAAAGAAAAACAGAGAAACAGCATCCAAAAGCGGGTTTGATAGTGTCGCTTCAGCAGTTCGAGGACGACGGCAATCCCAACCAGGTCAACCTCGACGCGGAGCCTGAACCTTTTTGGAGAGTTGTCCGACATGAATGCGTTCAGCATTATGCAAAAACCGCCCAATTGTGCTTCCTTGCATCTTTCCGGAGTGTCACGCAGGAGTCAGCGCTCTGCTGGAAGCTTTCCTCGGAGCAGGTTGGCGCCGCAGCGACCGAGCGGTGGGACAGTTTCACAAAACACTGAGTGATGAAACACTTCCCAAACGAAGCTCGCTGGGTTGTTCACTTCTCCTCTTCTTGCTCGCCTGCTTCTCTTTCACTCTTGCTTGCGCTTGAAAGCTCCACTCAAAGTGAAAGGCTGCCTTGTTCTCAGCATGGAGGAGCGGATGCAGGTTGAAAGGAATTCCGCTTTTTTTTTTTCTTCTTTTCATATCTTTCTTCTTCTTCATCGCGGCGAGAAAATGAGCCTGTTTCTGGCATCAGTGGGGACATGTCTTTAACAGCTTTCCTCTGCTGAAATCAGGTACAGTATGTGAGTGCCAGCCTGCAGCAATTCCATTTAGCCAGACACAAAGATGCCCTCCAATCAACAGCCTCTTTCGGCACCACCATTACGCCTGCCTTCCCCACCTGACGTTTACCCCCAAAAGAGAAAAGCTTAGACGGAGTGAAGCCAGAAAAGCAGCAAAATGTAAGCAATTTTGTCCAGACGGTGCCTTGGAAATCGCATTTTGTCACAGATCAACCATAAACTTCGACATATTTTATTTGGACTTTGTGAGAAAGACGAACACAATGTTTATGAAACCACATTCTGCTGCAATAAAAGCTGTAACCACTTTGCGTCTATTTAATTCTGCATGGTTTTCCAATTCTGTTCGTTCTTTCAGAATAAAATCCAACCTTGGTCACTGTGAACAGAGAGCGTTTGTGACGGCACATTTCCAGTCTTGCAATAGCATCTCGATTGGATTCGTCTAAACTTTGACTAGGTCATTCTAATATAGCAGTTTGTTTTGACCTAAGTCGCTGTGTCGCTGGTGCCTCTTTGGGGTATTTGTCCTGCTAGCAGGTAAATATATGCCAATTTTTCTTCTGGGATTGCTCAGTGTTTACCTCCATTAATCTTCCCATCAACTCTAACCGGCTTTCCAGTCCCTGAAGAACAACAGAGAGATTCTGTCACCACCACAGGGGCTTTTCTATGCCTTTCTTCTCTGAAATTTCTCCACGGAGACCGTATTTTTTTCTGTATGCAAAAAGTAAGTTGTATGGACAGATTCTCCAACGGGAACTGTGCAGAGATTACGCCACACATCGGAGGAATCTATTTAATTATTTGTGCAAGTGTTTCTCTAGGGGTGGTAAATTAAAACGTTCCTTTGAATGGAACAAAATGTGAAAACCTGGGATTATTTTCCTTCACTACTCTGCTTGTGAAATCTAAATAAAATACGTTCAAGTTTGTGATGAAATCTGAAAAAAAAAAAGCTTAAAGTTTATGAAAGCGTTTGCTCGGCACTATGACGCACTTTCAAAATTAAGCTCCCTATGTGCAGCTTGTTTAGATATCAGGCAAAACTGCCCAGACAAATTGTGCTAATAAATACTCATGGAGCTGGCGACGGGCGATAAGGAGGGGGAAAAAAGAGGGAAGACAGCAACCAGGTCCATTTCACAGGCTGACTCACTTTTGTCACAACCTTCACTTTTTGTAGCCCTGTCCTCCTCTTACTCTCCTGTTTTCCTGCCTAACACCTACACACCAACACCCACACTCGTCCTAAGGTGACATCTGTCTGCATCGCAAATGCAACCTCCGCACAAAAAGCAAAGTGGCCATGGTCATTGATACTGAGCTCTGACTACAGCGATAACAAGTTTGGTCTGAGTCTTACTCATCAGCCACCGGCTACATTATGTACCAAGCAGCACATAATCATCACCTCATACATGCATTTTTCAGATTCCAACTTATGAGTTTAAATGGCCTAAATCAGACCGACAGAGGGAAGGCACTTTAGTTAATAATTCATTAATTTCATATGGAGGCAAATATGTCATAAAACATATATGTGATATGATAAATAGGGAAATTATTTTTTTTTCAATGTGCTGAATTTGTTGTTTTAAGTGGATAAGAACAGAAGAGATTGCAGAACTGTCTTGTTTTTGTAAGGAAACTAACAATCTACTTTTGCTTATTTGCTGTAAAGATTGATAATGATTTCTTAGTTCATAAAATATGTGAATAATTCAGACTTTAGATTAGCGTTTTCTGTGCGTGTAATTCCACATAGTGCATAAATGTTGTAAAACTTTGACATTGCAGCTCTTTGTGTTTTCACAAATACAATGAAAGTTTCACGAGGTGTGTTTCTCTCTGTCTAGCGTAGCATTACTAGGCTCAAGACAGACCAGTTTAAATATTTTAGATCTGCACAAATACAGTCCAGATAGGTGAAACAATGAGTTTGCCCTTCAGTTTAGCAACTACAAAAGCTGCAGTGGCAGCTGCTCGCTGGAGCGATGTTGTCGGCTAAAGGTAAGCCAGGTGTGGTTCTCGTATTTTATCACCTCGTTACAGTTTTCTTTTATTTCTCACCGAATGCTGCAGCACAAGCAATTTAAAGAGCTCATTTTATGCTTTTCGCTGTCAGCCTTTCCACCATGAAGTCACACTGGCTTACCCGGTCATATGACTGGACAGAAGCTCAAGAACTTCTTCCTGGTTTACTTCAAAATAAAAGGAGAGAAAATGACACAGCTAAGTCTGATGATTAGAGCAACATTTTGTGTTCAAACATTTCTAAGGAGCATTCTGTGAGATAACATTTTTTGAATTTATAGTACTTTGATTATTTTTGTTGCACTTTTTCCGGATTGTTTTCCTAAATCCTGCTTTTTAAATCTTATATTTACCTCATGCCCTGTGGATCTGTCCACTGCAGTACATTTAAAGTTTCTTTTAGACTTGAATATACTTGTTCATAATCTGAAAGGCATGCCTTTATTGCAAATAGATACAATTTGTTAATGATGTCAAAATTGCGCAAGATTGGTATTTTGTCCAAATCGCTTTTGTTTATGAGACTTTGCCATCTCATCTCCACTGTTGAGACTTGAGAACATTTTTATGCACAAACTAGGTTATGCAGAAAACCACAAAAACATCAGCAATGCACCCCATTCCCACTGTTCGTGCTGTTTCCTCCCTCTGAGTGAAATTGTTCACAAGCTCTAACATGCAACATATTTTCACCAGGAGGTGAAAAAGCTCATCAGCAACACAAGAGCTGCTGGCGCTTCTTAAAACTGTAACAAACTGGTAATATATACAGGCTGCTTTGCTCCACTTTGTGGAAAATTGTGTTTTCAAGCAGCGGAGTCTGAAGGAAAGCGTGTTGCCTTCTGGGGCATCGCAATTTGTCATTGCATGCGTGCGAGTCTTGCAGGGCTGTCGCTAATTCCCCCCCCTGCCTCCCCGTCACCTCCATCCGCTCCCCACTTCTTTATCGCAGAGGAGACCTTGAGGCCGCGCCTTCTCCCCGCGCGGCGGCCGGGGCGCCTTTGGACAGCCAAAGAAGCACCTGGACCGCATGCTAAACCTCACCGCAGCTGTCTGTGACATTTCCGAAACGGCAGAGGAGAGGCACGAGGAAGGGAGGAAAGTCACTCGGCTGAGTGATGACTTACTGGAAAACATCAGCGTGTCTACACGCATATCCCCCCTCCCCACGTGGTTTTAAAGGGCTTCTGAGTTTGCGCGTCCGGTCGCCGCTCATGCGTGCACGCACGCGTAAATGACCAAATTCAAACCATTTATTCGGAGGACCTGGTAGCCACTGCATTTGAGCGAATTTCTGAAATGGCCATTCCTCCTCCCCCCCACACCCCACACCCCACACCAATACAACAAAAGCAAAATAGAAGAAAAAAAAAGAAATGCATTAAAGTTGTGCACAGCAGGGGGTTCTCGTTGGTATCCCACCGAGGTTCGTCTCTTTGCCTTCGCAGCATCCCATGGAGCTCCCCTCTTCTCCTGTTAGAGATTTAATTAGAGACTTTGGGTAAGAGTAAGAGAGTGGAAGTAAAGGGCAGATTTCATATGAGATGCGGGGGGGGGGCGGCGGTTTCTGAGCAGAGGGGCTCTTTGTGTTTGTTCTTGAGGCATAAATCGCGGAGCCTTGTTTGTAGTGGATTAATAAGCAATTGTCCTACAATCGAGAGCCAGAATATTTATTCTGCAGACGCGCTGATAGCACTAATGATGTTAATAATAACAACAATAACAACAGCTCAGCCTCTTGGGAGAGCCTTTTCTGTGGGCATTCCTTCAATAATTACACGATGCATACCCATAATTCAGCACTAATGCGTTTAGAAAAATAGCGTGGGTTGAGTTAGGTTACACAACAGACAGAGGCTGAAGTCTTAAAATACACCAGAGCTAGCATACCGCATTATTACAATATGGTGCCGGGCATTTTAAATGATAATAATAATAGAAAAAAAAGAAGAAAAAAAAACTCGAGAGATTCCAAATAATAGGCCACTGAAACACATCCTATCTCTGAATAGAGAGTTGTTTTTTTTGTTTTGTTTTTATTCCCATGGATCCCTCTGAGCAGCTGTGTGTCCACGACTCCCACGTTTTCCCCAGAGGTGATCCCAAATTGCTCTGACAAGGGCACTTGTTTTTATCTCACGCTGGCTCCTCCGAGCTCGTGATCGTTGCGGGCCTTCGGCAAACAGCGGCACTCATTGTTTTAAGACCACATACCTGAGTTATGAATGTTTCATTCAAGAGACTAAATATGAACTGGCTGCTTGAAAGCCTCCCCCAAGAGCGCTGCGGAGTGGAAGACTCATGCATGCTAATAACGGCCTTAGAGAGTGTGGGAGACGGAGAGACGGCAACAACAACTCTAACCGATTGCAACAGAAAGAAGACAGAAAACACATCGGATCATCCTCGTCCTCGGGACGTGCAACCCTTCAGTCCTCGGCTTGTGTTGCGCTCCGCGTCCTGTCGCTCTCAGTTTCTGGTTTACAGGTATGGAGATTCTGCAAAAAGCTTCCAGAGACAAAACAAATATTGTCTCCACAACACCCATAAAAAGTCCTAAACTCAGCCAGCAAGCACAGCAACAGATCCATCAGATTTGCTCGGAAGGGTGGAGAGCAGTTTGTGCGGCAGTGACATGCTGACCTGCCGTATCTGTATGCAGGAGAAATTTATCAATATAGCATGTGCTACTGCAGTACGGGCTGACAGCTCCCAAAGGTCTGCATGGAGTTGGCTTAGTTATATGGAAATCACCTAATAGGTGCAAACAATCTCCAATTCCAATCATATTTAACCATCTCATAAGGAAGGAATTGGAAAAAATGAACCCTGAAAAGCAAGTTACTTTGTTTATGTCACTAATTATCTTTTGAGGAGAATTTATGTCAAACATGCTTTATGTCCAGTGGATGAGGAGAAGCTTGTTCTGACACTTTCAAGTCTCTCTCTCACTTCTTCTGTTTTGCAAGATCTTTGGTGAAAGTAGGAGCACTCACTTCCTGTTGCGAATAAGCAGACACATATTTGTTCAAAACAGGAAAGTCTGTTCTGACAAGAACACAGTCTGTTTTTATTTACAGGATCCAGTGTCTGCGCGCCAAGTGGCAAAATAGCACAGTGCTTCATCAAGTCCTGAGGACCCAAAAAGCGCTTCACACCACATCCACTCATTCACGCACACATTCACACGTTGACGGTGGTAAGCTACTGCAAAGTAGCCACAGCTGCCCCGATACGCTCTTTTTGTATCAGGAAACTGCATTTAACAATCATGTATAGTCTTAGAAAACAATTAAAATCCACAGGATTTATCTTTCTTTTCTTCTTTCCAAACGTTTTGGTCGTCTGATTTTAAAACATGGTCAAATGTGCACAAATTAGTAAAAGACTAACACTTTCACCAGATTTATGAGTTTGAAAGATTTTCTTCACACAGTGTCTTACATTTGAGTGCTGCTCTTAATTCCTCTTTTGCGAAAACCTTTGGAGGAAATTGATCTCTCTGGTTTCCTTCATGTTTAGTCAAATAATACAAACACATCTCAATGCATTTGAATATTATCAAAAAGTTTCAAATTTAAGTTCTGTCATCCAATAATTATTGCTTGCGGCAAATGGAAGCCATATGGTTAAGGCTGCTGTCCGGCTGATTGATTATCACATTGTCCACAAGAAGAAAATATCACAAGAGTTAGTTCCTGAAGAAGCTGGTTGTTTACGGCTCCTCTATCCAAAAACTTTAATGAACAGCTGAAAATGCTAGTCGGCCATTTTCAGGCCGACTAGCAACCAGAAAATGGCGAGATAGGCTGTTCCTGGTGGCCATCTAGGATTTGTGTTGAAGAACCGTATTGGGACAATTCTGAGGTGCAAACGGAAAACGAATTGAATTCAGGACAGGAATCAAAGTATTCCTTTGAGCACCAAAAAGCAAAAAGAATCCAAGCTCATCAAGTTATTAAAAGACGGAGATCACCACACATTAGTTTTCTTTTTTAGTCTTTTCTCACCCCTGCGTCCCTGTGGGCAAAGTCACGAGGTGATGCTGGGATAAGAACGCACTTTCTGGCTTCAGAAAACACGTGCTCCCTTTAAAACCCGCAGACTCTTTGACCTCCACTTCCAAACGCGTTGAACGGTTTTTCGGCGGGGCGGGGGAGGGGGAACCGGTTCACTCCAGCGTCGTAACACAGAGCGGAAAACGGATCTCATTATCGGCTGGCAGCCAGAGACACACGCATTCAGGGAAAGACTGATTGAAAGACGAGACGTGGAGAAGAAAAGGAGACTAAAGACAGAAAGGATGGGATCCACTGGGATGTGTCAAATGTTGCATGAATCACTAAATGCTTCCTGCTCTAATTGGCTCTATTGAGTGCTTGAGCATCCCCTGTGGTCGGGTCCAAATGCCTCCAATTCCTTACGAGTGAGTGTGTGAGTGTGCCTCACATCCAGCACTCAAAGTGAATAGGATCAAAGGATTGCCACAATGCGCAGCCTGAGTCAGGAGGTGGTATTGTCAGCTCCACTAAGACTCAGATGTTTGTATGCAAACGTATGGTGGAGCCGTCTGCGCGAAACGATCTGCAGCATTTCATTCAGGCAATGAAAAGGCTGCCATACGTGCTGCAGGGTGTTCAAAGGGAATACCTACAGACCTTGTCGAAGATCATCAAGACCAACAGAGTGGGGGGGAAAAAAAATCACAAAGGCTCTAGGTTTCAACTAAATACACAAAAAGGCAACACTTGTATTTACACACCACTGCAGAACAAATACAACTTTGTGCACACCAAGAAAAGATCTAAATGAGGATGAAGATTCAGAATAATGGCTTTCGGTAGCTTTCATCCCCATTACATCATCTTTCTTTTTTTTTTTTTTTTTTTTTTTAGCCACACAGCTGTTTAAGTATTGATGGATTACCGGACGATGTTAACGTAGTAATAATTATAATGATAATAATATTGAGTGCGGTGTGTGCAACAGCTGAAAATGATACAAAAATATAAAGTGTCATTCTAACATGAATATCTTAGCGAGTATGAGACGACAACAAAAGCAGATAATGTCTATGACTCATAATAAGCGAGTGTTTCCTGGTTCTATAAAAGCTTAGTAAATATTAATATGTGGCACACTCAAAAGTTTCCAAATAAATGTCTAGATCAAAAGACTCAACGTTAAAATAGCAGATAACACTTTGCTAAAAACAAAACAAAAACCATGGGGGTCTTGTTTCCATCTTGTTGATGTTGAAGCTTATAGCAGAAGCTTCATGGCATAAATCGTAATCTATACTGTCAGTGTTTCAGCATTTATAACACTGTTTCATGATCTTACACAAAATAATAAAAAAAAATATCAACAGTGACCTGGCCCTTTGCAAAAAAGTAATAATCTCTGTTAAAATAATTAATGAACTGGAATAAATTGCATTTGCCGGCGGCCCAATTATCTACACATAAATAGTCTTGCAACAAGAAATAGGCGGGAAGATCTAACAAATGCAATCCATCATACTCTGATCTAAAGAACTGCAAAAACAGACCAAAACAAAGCCGCTGGCTTCAGTCTGGATGGGATTTTAAATCTATTTCAAAGGCTTTGAGACTCCAGTGAACCACAGTGAGAGCATTTATCCACGTTTATGCACATTGTGAACCTTCCCAGGAGTGACTAGCCTATCAAAGTTAACCCAACAACACAGCGACGACTCATCCGGGGGTTCAAACGAAAAACCAGAGGATCTATAGAACAGCAGGCATGCTGGCACAGTTTTCATGACTTAACTATAAGAAACTGAACAAAAATGACATGTATACCACACTCACATTCATCTTTGGCCGTGTTGGTGTGATGGTCTGTTTCCAGACCCAGATGACTTCTCCGAATTGCTGGAACTATGAAATTCTCTTCATCACTAAGAAAAACCTCTGGCCACCAGTTTGGGACCTTAAACCCAAAACAACATGGATTATAGATTGAGCACAAGTTCACTTTTAAGTGGATGGAACAAAAGAAGGGTGTGTTCTGGCCTAGTCAAAGTCCAGACCTGTAGGTTTTGACAGCATTTACATTTCAATCCAGATGCAATGTGATTTTTTATTTTGCAGACTTTTAAAATACAAATTAATCATCTATTGGTTTGAAGGGAATCAACCAGGCTATGCTAAGCATGACTTCATTAGAGGTTGATTTTACTTATTGATGAAAGAAACGAGATGCAGAGGTTGAAAACTAGCACGGTGAACATCGCAGTCAGCGTTCTCCACTCCATGCTGGAGGTTTGGACTCAGGAACTGTGCGAGCCTTGCACCAGTGAACGGGACTGTTCCTCCTCTCTCTAATGCATCTCTCCAGGCTGACAGTCCTCCACTCCGTGCTGGAGGGTTGAACTTTTACAGTTTTCCGAGTTTTGCGCCTCTATTATGACACAGGCCCACCAGTCTGAACGATGGGAAGGTTCACCAAGTCAGCACTTATTTAGCAAATGTGTTTCCATCTCCCCTCTAGAGGATTGCTAGTTTTTCAGAAAAGTACAAAAAAAAAAAAAAAAAAAAGCTAAACAAAACAAAAAAAAAACACCACAACCAAGCACCAAAAAGTTTTCGTGAAAGTGAGAATATTATTTCAAACTATTTCAAACTTCCCAAAACTTCCAAAAATGTTGACGGAGACCCAGCTTGTGTGACAAACGATGAAAAACAGCAGCGAT
The DNA here is from genome assembly GCA_010277015.1 of Poeciliopsis turrubarensis. NCBI lineage: Eukaryota > Metazoa > Chordata > Actinopteri > Cyprinodontiformes > Poeciliidae > Poeciliopsis > Poeciliopsis turrubarensis. Next base: position 6,214,516 of record VMRN01000010.1, on the reverse strand, counting down.
CAGTGATGGGGTGAACACTTTTTTCACAGCACCGTACGTCTGATTAGGTAATGTAGCACTCGGCTGTATTTATGAATTGAAGCACAAGGAGGCTCATGGGAAACGGAATCAGATGATGGAGTGCTCCGTGGTGGTTTGAATGTCTTTTTCATTACAATGTGTAAAAATGTGAAAATGCCTCCAACGCCATCCCTGTGGGTAGCCGGCGCATGGGCGAGAAGAGATAAAAATCAACATGTCGCACGGTCAGCCTCTTCGCTGAATGTGGCGAGACGGTCATGATCGTGGTCAGCGCGAGGGGACAGCTGGAGGTCATCGCCCGGACGTGTTAGTCAGGCTCGCATGCAGCTAATGAAGCAGACAGCAGTTTGTTCACACACGACGGAGCCAGCAATGGGCGGGTCAAATTTTCAGCAGTTTTGATTTATGAGAGCTTGGATCCACCTCACAAACTGGATAATGGAATTTATTTAATCTACAATTATGCATGACACAGTGAAGACTGGAACTGGGGGAAAAAAAAAAAAAAAGAGTAAAATCTCGCAGGAAATGAATGTAAGTCCTCCCCTCCAAGCCAACTCTATTTTCCTAATGGAAATGTCTCAGTGCGGCGTAGCTTCTTGTCATAGTTGAAAAACATGAAATAGTAGATTCAGTTCACAGATTCAGCCGTCAGCGGTGCGAGGATGTACTGTATGATGTGCCAAAAAAAGGGAAAACATCTGTCACACGCAAGCCGCAGACGCCACCATATGTAAAGCATTAAATGAGAGGCATGACTGGAGGTGTTAAAGACTCGGGGAAGCACTTTCGACAGTTGGCGAAAAGTTTCTTCTCTTAAAAAAAACTTCAGGTTTTGCACTTCATGCGGTATTTCGTAATTGTTTTAATTGCAAAGCAGGAAAAAAATCCAGGAACCATTCAGCAGCAGAAAAACTCATTATGAATGATAAGTACAGCTGTGACTCAGCCAAACATTTTAATTTAACCCTAAAAACATGCGTTGTTAGTTTTATAAAAACTCTTATGTTTACTCTGCACATCGACGGCAAACCGATTACAATGTAAGAAGACGGATGACAAAACAATCTGAGCCCTTGACTGGATGCTGAAACGATGGAAAAATCCAAACACTTGGAACAGTATAAATTTGGAGGCACAATCTATTAAGTGTCAGGCAAATGTTTTGCGTTTCTGCACCGAATTCACAACGCAGGATGTTGTGACACCTTAGAGATGCAGACACGCCCAACAAGTCGAGAAGATACGGCCGGTTTAACATTTGCTTTTTTACATTACTTTTTTTTTTTTTTTTTTTTTTACCCTTGCCTCAAGTCACAGCTGCATTTGCTTCAGCCAAAAGCCCAACAGGTGCAGAAGTGATCAAAGAGAAGAAGATTCGAGAGATAAAAAGGTTTTCTCTGTCACATCTGACTGTGTTATGTCTTAACTGACTCATTTGAGGATAAAAAGCAGTGATTGAGGGTAAAGTAAGACAGAGTAAGTGGTGTATGAATGATCTGTCCTCAGGATAAAAAAAAAAAAGCAAAAGAAACACTTTTGATTTGTTAACCTTGATTACATTCTATGACTTTTAATCAAGACGTGGAGAAAATTGCGTGACAACGTCTTGCACGCTTTCTCTCGGAGCAGAGATTCCTCAAAGCCCTTAGACAACATTACTCGACGATAACACACCTTCTTTGAAAAGTTGACTGGCTTGAGTTCTCTCCATTAAACTCTCTGTGTGAGCTTTTATCTGTTTTGACATTCTAAAATTAGACAGATTGTATTGAGATTTTCTATAAAAAGGCAAGTAGCAGCAGGATTTGAAAAGGTAGAAGCTATGACGACGTGACCGACTGCATGAACGGTGCAATAGGAAAGAGGATCAGTCCCATGCTGTTTTCTAAAAAAAAAAAAAAAAAAAATTAGCACAAGCTTTCAGAAAACAGTATTCTCCCCCCCAACAACCAAACTCTGCTATTGCAAAATCTAACTCTCTGTTTGTGATTTACATAAATATACACCAATATTGGGAACCTTTTCTTTACCTCATACATAATACATCATCTAAATGTGAGCAAACTGTGTTACCACAAAAGAACACTATTTGTAGAGCTTTTTAGGAGCATGTATATATATTTGTGCTTGCTTTAAGAGTTACTAAAAAGCAGCACAGACTATAATTTGCACCCATTCAACACATGCAAACAATATTTGAAAGCCCTCTATGACGTTTTTCCCTCTACATTACAAAAAATGATCAACAGCCTGACCGGGTTTTTTTTTTTATATATATATATAAGTCTAGACTTATACTGTTCACTTAGTTTTGAACTGAAATTGCTATGCCAACTTTTGTTGGGGAGGGCATTCGTCTCCGAAACAGGAAATCTAGCAGGCAATAAACTCCAGCAGCGCTGAAACACCGCCAAGCCACATGTGTACACAGAAACCCTGTTAAGTGGCCATCAGCCTCTAAAACTCCATTTAGTCAAAGTTTTCAAACTCAACTCGGCTTCCCTCAAGCCATAAAGCTGGCACTGATCAGAGCGCAGTCATTAAAGGAATAACGGTTGGCGAACATCAATAAATGCCTAGAAGGCTTCTGGTTCAGGTCAATCACGGGAGTCGGTTAGCGGTCTCCAAACAACAGAGCAAATTCATCATAGAAGTTAATCACATTGGGCAAGTCCACTCCTCGCCTCAGAACAATATCCGCTAACGATATTAACAAAGGGCTAGTAATATGATGTGATTTCCTGCTGTCACCCAGAGGTGCTGATCGATGACGGCGAAGAGGAGAGCATAATTCAGGGAAATCCAATGAAACCGCACGAACCCGTACGCACGCCAAAAGGTATAATTTGTCCTGGAAAAAAAAAAACTAAAATAAAAACATGGATCCTCAGACTATATGTGCAGGAAGAGTCAAGGTAACAATAAAAGTCATTCAAGTGGGAGAGGATCTAAAGTTTTTCCTACTTTGAAGGAAAGCCAACAAAGTATTTGGGGGGAGGGTCAAAAGATTCAATTAACCTTAAAGAAGAAAAGCACCCGAAAAGAAAGGAAACACAAAGGAACCTTCTGCAGACCTGTGAATGCACTTAGCGCCCAAAGGGACACTATTTGCTCCCTGAAGTGAGCCCAGGCCTCCTGTTTCCATCGAGGAAGCCACCTTTTGAAGTAGTAATTTATTTGGTGCCAACTGGATTGTTCTGAAATCACACAGTTTGCAAGCAAATCTTCAAAAACAGCCAGTAAAGATGGAGAACCCCCAACTGATTTTGAAAAATATCTTTGCCGTCATTTTATCAGAGTGAGAATTTAAGCAAGTTCGGTTTTTACCTAACAATACTGTCCAGCTCACTGAAGGAAATGAGACTGAAAACTGAGAATCCCTCATTTGTCATGTTTGCTGTTCAAAACTGGCTCTGCACCATATTTTAAAGAAAAGCCATATTTAAAGTAATGTATGACCATACTCAAATATAATATTTGATTTAAGTTATAGGTTTCACAGATAACGCCCTGAATTTGAACCTGCTATTAGTGATCAGCAATCAAGTAATTAAGTCCAGGTTCCAAAAATCCATGATTTATACATTTTTTTTGTCTTATTCTGAGCTAAAAAAAACCCACAATATTCTTTCCTTTTTTGTACTTTGATAAACAAAAGTTTTCTAAATCTAAAACTGTACTTTAAAAAGAATCTCTCTTCAAGATTATCCAGTCAGATTAAGTAGTTACTATTCAGTAATATGCGCTGTGGTAGCGAGACAGCAGCAGTCTGCATATTAAAAGATGCCAGCAGCATTTCTTTTATAAGAGGGATGGCTCGTTTCGTTTTTGGCGACCTCAGTTATTTCCAAAAACGCAAAATTGGGTCAAATCTAGAAGCTTCCTTCCTCTAGACTCCTTCTTCAGTGCACAGAAACAACTCTCAGATACTCTCTGCCATTTATCAGAAGCACTTTGAAAGTGAAGGAATGTGAAAATTTGGTGTTTTTAGACGATAACATTTTTAAATTGTCCACAATGAGGATGTTTAATTTTTAGTTTTTTTATTTTTCTATTTATTCTGGTAGCAAATAATTTGAACATTTCGGAGAAGCCCAGTCAGAGGGCAGACTTCAATCTCTGGAGGAAGCCAAACATTAGGGTGATGGGAAAGAGGCCTTCCAACCTCAAGGACTTGAAGGACTAAAGACTAATAATGAAAATACCAGTGAAAATGTGCTTGTCAACAATTGTAAGATTATAAGATGGCCTGTTTTGGTGATGGCTATTTCCAAATTGGTTTCTGGGAAGGATGGAATAAATTGTGACTTTCGAACAAAAGGGCGGCATGGTGGTGCAGTCGGCAGCTCTGCTGGAGGTCTGGTGTTCAAATCCCAGCCCGGGGTCCATACACACATTGCAATTAAATTAAAAGATTAAAAACATGCTAAAAACATCAGCCAACATTCATGACTCCTTGACATCTGCAGAGAGACGCCCAAATCATTTCTTTTCAGGAACAAACTTATTGACTAAATGGAAGTAATTGAAAATCTAACTTGGGAAATTATTACATCTGGACTTAGTTGTAGACACAGACTACTTCACTTATGATGTTGATGATGACAGCTTGGTTATTTAACCAGATTTACTTTGACAAGAGCTATTTTGAGCAAAACATTGTAAGACGCCTCTTGATCCCTTGTTGAACTGTTTTACATGCTGCAGGGACCTTTTTGAATTTTAATGTCCACCGTGGAGACAAAATCGTTTGCTGATTTTCAGTAACAAAAAAATTAGGAATTTATACAATTAAGCAGTTAGTTAAGTCTCATGCGGCATTGAGTCTCTCCTCAGACGTCTGGTGCCACTGTCAGTAGGCGCTGAGTGAAAACACTTGAATGTTCGATGGTCTGTAGCCATTTCTGGCCTCCTGAGCAGGACAAGCTCAGCCTCCTCGCCCGACCTCCTCGCTGACAGTTAAGCAATGAGCCCCAACCTGGGCCCTCCAACAGCTTCGTTCTCCCTGTTTCCTTCCAACCGAACCTCGATCCGTATTCCAGGCAGCCTGCTCGCTGTCATATTCACCTTTCATGGCTCTCGTCTGCTGCCCGGCCTCGTTGTCACTCGGCTCAGGATGGGTGACCAAGCAAGGTGGGCAAGAGGCGAGGCCTGAATAATGGGTCCTCTACGTCCTGCCAGCTGGAGTCCGACTGTGTCCGTGCACCAAAAGCTTCCGACAGAAAAATACAAATGTGACAAAGCAAGAGAGGAAAAACAAAATGCTGCAGAAAGGAGCAAGCAGGGAGCTGACAAAGAAAGTAAATGAACTTGTTAGTTCTTCTAACGTGTACCACTGTTAAAAACTGCGGCTCAAACCACAGACGAGCACACGAACCCGACATAGAGCAGGTCCTCTTATCTTTGTGACAATTTAGCAGAGAAGGAAAAGGCTATTGATAAAATGTGACGAAACAGAAACAAGCAACAGAAGAAGCTGGATTTTTTTCTCAGCTTCCAAGCCCTGGATTTCTACAGATTTCAGCAGCATGGTACAGGATATCCCTGCAGCTCCTGTCTAAGCCCCACTGCCCTCTGATGGTGCTGCCATGCTGACTTATAAAACAGGCTCTCGCTGCTGTCTCTTGACAGTTCCTGATCAACCACCGATCACCGCTCAAGCTCCCTGTGAATGGTATACAAAGCGAAACTACACAAGTGCCCAACCTTATGGGGGGCATTTGTTGTGTAATGGCACGACACAAGGGTCCTACACAAGGTAACTACAATGGGTAACATTAAACACCGTCAACATAAAATGCTCCATCCCAATATGCTAAATGTTAGACTAAAGATTTTTTTTTTTTTTTTTGAAACAGGCCCGCTTAGTTATTTCTGGAAATGTTGTCTTCCAGGTACCTGGAAGCTTTTCCTAATCCGGTTTGATGTCTCGGCTCGGCAGCTGTCAGTTTTAGAGAGGCTAGCCGTTGGTCTGGCAGCCAGCAGCCCCCATGGCAGAAACCGTCTGCTCTCGTTCACCTGGGCGCAGGGGCCCACACCCATTCATCTTTAACAGGGAGCTGTAAGGCCAAGAAGACTTGTCATAACTCTGCTGGAAGGCCAGCAGTGATGGAGGGCGCCCTGCAACAGATGCTTCAGGATGATAAGCAAGGTTAATGGGGCTGACCTCACCCTGAAGCACCCGGCCTCGTCAAACACCGTGACGCAATTGAGACCCAGAGGAAGCAGGATGGAAATGTACTTGACGACTGAAACAAGACGTCGACTCTGTCGTATACATATAAAAAAAACAACTTCGTGGCATAAATTGGGTAATTCAGGATCATCTAGAATAAAGTTTAAAGTTTTGATAAAGTGAAGCGGCAGGTATCAAGTTAAAATTCGGAAAAGAATATGGATTGAAATGAAAAATAAATAAACTACAATTAAGAATGTTATGCTATCTAATTATTAATTGGTTAATCCAAATAAATAGTCAACAGATTAAGTTTTCACTGTATTGATGTTAAATCAAGCAGAAAGGGCAGAAACAGAAACAGAATGTGCTTCCTTTCCCCATCAGATCAGACAAAACTGACTATAATGTAAACCAAAACGCATCGCAAGAAGAGTGACAGCAACTGTGTTTTCAGATTGAAGAAGCGCCATTCAATAAGGTCAAAGCCTACACTGTAAACATTTGGTGTCATTATTGCAGCAGGCGGTAACCATAACCTGGCGGCTGGGTAACAACCGGAGGCGCAATAACTGTCACTGTTTGCCCTGAGAATACAGACAAGTCGTTGTTTCAGCTGTACCTGTTTGGTAACATTGTGTTTGCTTCTAGTTAATGACAAGTCGGAACATTTTATCAGAAAAGCAGAGAAACAAACATTAGGAATTGCTCATGTGATCTCAAAAGTTCACGAATGATGAAAGAAAATCAATAAAATCTGGAAGGAGATTTATTTTCAGTCGAGTCCGCCATGTTCTTTTTTAATGAGAAAGTTTGGAATTTTGTAAAACTGGATTTTCTATTTTTTTTTTTTTTTTTTGCACAAAAAGTACAAATATTACAAACCCGGTGTGTCTTGTCTCGCCCAGTGCGCTGGATGCATTGCCAGGCACACACACTACCAGTAACTAGTCGTTTTTGATGAGCAAAAACCAAAGAATTGTCTTCATCTTTGTTTTCAGACAATGTGAATGTCAGAGAACTCTTAAGTGAAGAGAAATACTAAAAGTGTTCTTAGCACAGAATGTTGGCGTAAACTGGTAAATATTTCAGCATCGAGTCAATGAAAGGGATGTCATATTTGCACTTGTGTCTCCACGGCTGTGGCCCGAAGGTGCAACACCAAACGGAGTCCTCTTTCTCGCTCTCTAACACTCTGAAGTCCGGCGCGCTCCCCATAAAGCACCATGTCAGTGGAATTCGCTTGGACAGCTACACATTTTCCCTTTTTTTTTTCCTTGGGCTGTATCATACTCTCAGATCATTTATGAATGAGCTGGCGGGATGTCTGCATCACAAGATGTGTCTGAACTTTGCGAGAGCGTGTCAGCAGACGCACAGGCTCAGGCATGTGTTATGTTGAGTGTTATTAAGTGGAATCGCTCCACCGATCATGCAAATTTACCTCTATGTAGAGGCTCTGCGTCAACTGATAGGGCGAAGTGCAACGGCACACACTCACATGTTAAGCGCTTGCATGCTCACACATCTTGCCCAATTATTTAAATTGATAAAGTGGGTACGTTTGCTCAGTTGCAATCAGTTTGATTCTTGTAATTAAAACAAATAAACATATATTTTACTTACAAGTCTGCTCTAGAACATTGGAGAATAACTCCAGTTAGATCAACCAGATGTTTATCTCTGCAATGAGAGGAAGTCTGGACTAATACAGTTAGAGCAAGTAAATTGTTCTCATGCCTGCCTGAGACATGCTCCACAAAATGTATCTCTAAATTAGAAGTACCAGGCTGGTGCATCAATTGCTAAAATTACCGTAGTGAAAATGCTGGCGGACAACAAAAACTACAATAGGTTTGTTTTTTACGACAAAAAGAGCTAATTTAATAAAAACAATGTTTTCATGAAACAAGCTTGCCAGTCAAATCAGTCAATACAGCCAGTCAGTTGTTTTTAATTTAATTAATCTGAGAAAAGAAAAAGATTGTCGTCTATTCTCGGCTCTCTGTCAAGGTTTGATCAACGGGTGTGCCGCAGTCTTTTCATGCAATTGTTCCCTGCTAAATTAAAATAAATGATTAATGCATTGTGTTCCACTCAACACTGTCCATTTGTGAAATCCTCTTGAATTGCATTTGTGAGTCACGCAAAAATGCTTTCAAAGGCTGCAAATGGCCCACGCACCACAAGTTGGACAACCCTGCTCTAAATGAACAGAGGTGGTGGAGAAACGTCCCAAAAGACGTGTTTGAGTGGCCAAGTCGAAGTCCAGACCCAAATCAATGGCCAACGAATAATGGCTTTAACAGTACATCAGAAGCAGCTTAAGGGAAGCCAACAGTTTCTGAAGACGTACTCAGTACTGTGCACGAGTGATCACACATTGATGCATGACAATACGAGATGTGAGCGTCGTCCAGGTTTTGCAGTCGATATCAGCTGTTTGGCAGGGACTCTTCAGGAAGGCCTTGGAGATTTATCAAGTAATTTGATGAGTTTGCTTCAAGAAAGAAAAAAATAAAGCTTGTCAGCATTTTTTGACTTATTCAGTGACCCCCGTCACAGAGTAGGGGGTCACTGCATAATGACATGGAGGGTTAAAAATGAAGGTCGCAGCAGCAGCAACATTCGACAGACCACAGAATACCAAGGATTACCCAAGTATGTAGTCATATTTAGTGCAGACATATTTTTTATTCTCCAGTGAAAGTGACCCAGATCGAATGAGTGGAGATCACGTGCTTCTTTGATTGGCTGTGATCGGCCACGTCAATAGGAAGTTTACTGACCTGGTAACTCATAGACGAAAGAAAGAAAGTTTTACGGCAAAGGAAATGTGACTTTGCTCGCCTTTCTAAGCCTGTGTGTTAGTTTAACAGGAAATATGATGAGCTGAAAAAAAAAAAAAAGTGAAAAAGTTGCATAACAATTAAACAACCCCCTCATTCTAAATGGCTGAGCTTAGCTGCCTTGCCAAATATAACTGTGGGCCTGGGCTGGAGTTGTGGGTGGATGTAGAGCCTCTGCCTTCCCCCCGGTTGTGACTCGGGGCCCGTGGGCTGCTCAGGGCCACTCGAGATCATTTGTAGGCCTGGTTCTCTTTCATCTCCATTATTTACAGATTTGGACTGAGGAACAATCTCCCTCGCGGCAACTCATTGGGATTATTCTCTCCCCGTCCTGCTGCACAGAATCCTTTATTTGCCCAGACATCACTGGTTAAGCACTGGCCTCACAGGGACACTGCTTTAAGCCTTCCTTATTTGCCCTCTATGTGATTTACAACAGTAATAGACTTGAAATGGGGAAGGGGGGGCTTAGCGTCTGAGTTATTCAGCACAAGGCAAGCAGGATGAATATTTTACCAAAGTTAAGAAGACAACTCCTCCTGACGTTCACACAGAATGAAAATCCTGTTTTTTTTTTTTTTGTGGCCTAGATATCTTAACTTTTTTACGACGATCTCAATAACCCGAATGTGATCTTTTCAACCCCGCAAATAATTTGCCACCCTCACATGTGGTACTAAGTCGGGAGTGTGTCTGTTTTCAAACAGTGATGACGCATTTCATCGCTGTGATCGATGTAAGACATGCGTCCCAAATCTGCACCAGCAGAAGCAAGAGGAGATAAATCCGGATGAAAACAATGGCTGAAAAAATTCTGATTACAAACTTATGAAAAAAGCCACTGACGCGCAGCACATCGCGACCCCACCGCTCCTGGCTCTGGTCGCGAACATGCTGCAGACGTCGCAGTCAGTGATCGAAAAGAAGGCCTCGTGCTTTCTTTTTGTTAGCTTCCTTCGTGTTGTTATGATCTTGCTACTGATACTGTTGGCTTAAAATGTTGAATAAACTTTAGAAACGATCCATAATTATCATAACGATTATCGCCATAAGCAGAGCAATGCTGTGTGAAATCTAGTTGCTGTTGCACTTAATTATTGACGTGAACGACCAAACAAAAAAAAAGTGGATTTCAACACAAAACAGGAAATGAGAATCAAGACCAACCGTCTGAACATAACATTAGTTTGTTGCATAATAGCAGCAGTTGTCAACAGGGGTGTAAAGAGATTTTTACTGGACATGGTGATGACATCATAGCATTTCTCATTGTGGTGACCGTTGTCTAGCACTAGTGAAGCCCATCATGGCTTTGCCCGATGAAGTTGTCATACAAGATTCTCCAACTATCCTTAAATCCATCGGCAGACGAGGCGCTAACAACATGTCAGCACTGCAGGTTGTTCAGACGCTGAAGGAGGCAGAAAGCATCACTGGAACAACCAACGACTGGACAAATAGGGGTGTGCTGAGCTACATCACAGCAACTGGGAAATGGTAAACGTTGTACTGCAGGTCATGCATGGTCGAAGAACTGTCCTAAGGTCTGAAGAGAAAAAAGAAATCCGAAAAAGCAAGAGTCTGTTGTGTTTGAGATTAAAGTTTGAGAATAAAAACCTTTGTGCAGCATAAAATGGATTTCTGAAGGTTTCTTGAAAGTAGTTTTAAATTCTCGTCTTGTTATGTTCTTGTGGACTCAATATCCCGTCTCCTCTTGTAAGTTCACAACCGCAGTGGAAAATTACTCATGATGCTTGAACTTCTTCCTATGCTGCCATAGTAGAGCCACAGACCTCAATGTCTTTTAATTGGGTTTTAATTGATTTTCCAAAAACAAATCTAAAAACTGTGGTATGGATGTAAATTCAGCTCCCCTGACTCGTTGGTTGTAGTTATTTCCCCGTACTTAAAGCTGCAAATCTTTTGAAGTACATCTCTGATAGCCTTGCTCATCTAAAGATTAAACATTTCCCCCATTTGCTAAATAGTTCAAGCTCAGTCAGAGTGAATGGAGAAAATATTCAGTTTCCAAGTCTTTGCATTTGCTCTCAATTAGATGTGGGTCTAAACTTTCGCAGGTAAATGTGCAGCACACAGATATGTTTCGATCTAAGCTATTCCATCGCAGCTCCAGCTGTAAGTTTAGGGTCTCCGCGGTGCAGGAAATTGAACAACACCCTAAGTCTCAAATTTTTTTTATCGAGGTTTGCCTTTGTATTGAACTCAATCTCTTCATCCACTGTTACAATCTTAACCGTTTCTCCTGAAGCAAGCATCTCCACACCATGGCGCTGGTTTTGCACGTTTTGTTGTATTCAGGTTTAAGCTAAACCTCAACTTCTCCATTTTCAGATGATGGATTCAACAGTGACGCTTGAGATGTTCAAAGCTTACAATATCTCTTCAAGACTTCGCCAAAATCTTCCCAAAGGCATGTCTGGGGACACTGGAGAACTTTATTCACTAATTTAGGTGAATTTTGAGTACCAGAGATTATGAATGCAACTGTGGCTGTTCATATTTTTAACCAACAAACTTTAAAACTTAAAATGCGAGACTGCACAACAAAGTACCGTTTACTAATTTAATCAAAAGCCGGGAGGACTTGGTAGAATGCAAAATCACCAAAAAGAGAAAAGAGGAGATAAACAGAGAAGAAACTGCTGGAGTGTGCATTGCATTCCCACTTTTTATCTGAAGTAATGCACTGTGATATTTGGAGCTTTTTTCTCACTGATGCCGCAGAAAAGCAGCCCGATGACTTTGGAAGACGGAAGAACGACGTGGCCGTCCCCCTCTGCCACCCCACTCCCCGGGGCGACGAATCTACAGTCGGGCCATCAATCTCCGGGCCCGGTGTGTCTGCGGGTCGCCGTTTGGGGATTCGCCGTGAACGCAAGCTCTGATGAAACTTGATGCCAGGCAGTTTTACTTTTCCACTTTGTGTAATGAGGTAAAGTTGCATGATTGTGTGATGCATTGCTTGTCGACTTAACGATTGCGCACGTGTCCCAGCGAAAGCACTGGTCTGTGCCGCGTGCTGCACGTTTGAATGGCACCATGTGCTAAACCATGGATGAAAGTAATTACATCCCTGGAATGAACCAGTGTAAAAACTTGAGGATGCAATTATGCTTCCATTGAATAACTCATCCTTCCTGGCAAGAGCTAATTGCATTAAAATGGATTGTGTGTATCCTCTAGCATGAAGCATTAAGATTAACGCCAGGACAGTTAATAGTGTGTCATTTCCAAACAACTGCCTCCACACTCCTCACACCCTTCTCTCCCACCCCAATCCCATGTCTCTAATATAAGATTAGAAGCGGGGAGGGGGAAAAAAAAAAAAAAGAAAAAAAGGGAGTGCAGGAGGATAGAAAAACATATTCTGTCTCTCAGCATCTGCTCTCCCAGCTGGGAAAAGACCCGAGCTATTCATCAGGCTCCAACACTGCTGTCTTCATGTATACAGCTCACTCAAAGGTCACACTGTTAAAATACCAATCTGAAATTCTATGGCAGTGTTGTTTTTTTGTAGCTCCTTCCTTTTAAATAAAGCAAACCTTAAGGGCAAAGTTATTTACATGCAACACAGAAGGGTGTGGGCAGACATATGCATTTCTGCATTGTTTATCCATTTGCTTTTGCTCGGAGGCCTGCGGCCGTGAAGATTCTCTTGACTGGTTTTTTTTTTTTTTTTTCAGTTATCAAAACCCAGTGCAGAAACGATTTGATCTTATTTCAGAATAATCTAGAAAAACAAAACCAGAACAATCTCAGATTCTGTAGAGTTTGAAATGCACACCGATGCTGATGCTACTGACAAACAGGAGGCTGGGAACACGCCTGCTTATTTTTAATCTTTCATGTGCAGAGTTCACGTTTGCGGTGATATCTGTGCAGTGACGTATGAGTAGCGAAGTGTTTCAGTGGTGTTATACTGGAGCATTTGAGCAGTCTGTTGGTATGTTCACTCCCCGGGTCAGGCTCGTTTCTGCAGTTTGTCCTCATCACAGCCCACTTTTTAAAGTGTTACACAAAGTGACACTTTGAAAACTACTTCACCATGTGACGATTTATTCTGTTTATAACAAGAAAAATACTGGTGGTGCAGTGAAAAAGTGACTATAAGAATTTTTAATATTTCTTAAGCACTTTTAGCTTAAGAAATCTTTAAGCTAAAGTTTCTCACAAGAGAAACTTGTGGTCTTTCTCTGATCACTTAGTGAACTATATGGAAGAGCTGCTAGCTTTTATTGACAATGACACTCAACAGTGTAGTTACATTTTTTAACAGCTTGCTGAAAATGAATAGTAGCTAACTTCATGTCTCCTTTAGTCAGTAAAATTCTTTAAAAATAGGTTAAAAGTTTGTGATTTTCAATGTTAGTGAGGAGTTTAAGGTCAAAACCACAGAGGTGTTAAGAGATGTTTTTTTAAGTGTAAATGTCACATATTGCTGTGGTCCATCTAGGAGGAAAGAGAATAGGCGAGTGCCGGGCTATCAGAAGATAACATGAAGGCTTGATTAAGTTTCTCTGTTTTTGACATTTTGAATTTTCAGCCTCCGTTACGAAACATGGCTGATATGGAAATATTTTGAAATCTCAAAGCAAAGGTGAAGATTTATGTTCTGAATGGGATATGTATACAAATAATACTAAAACCCTGTTTAACGGTGGTTTGATGATTTTTTTTTTTTTTTTCCACGTACGTCAGAGTTTAAATGGCATTTAATTCTTTTCATTCATATTTGAACCATCATGGTGTTTCTATGGCGGCGATGATCAGGTTTGCATCAAATCTTTTGTACATGTTGCTTTAGGCTCACATCTGATCACAAGGCTACGACAGACGGTTTACATTGTTTTTCTTCACTTTAAGCCAATCAGTGCCTCTGCAGAGTTTATGGTTTTCGGCGTTTCGTAGCAAACAGGCCCATAATTAACATAAAACCCATTTCAATAGAGCTACCGGGCTCTTTTTTTTTTTTTTTTTTTTAAACAGCTTGCTTCGTATCTACATCTCGTTTCTATAAAATGCTTAAGCTGCATTTCTCGCGCACCAAATAACGCGCGTGTCCTCTTGTAGCACTCCCAAATGGCTCAACACGCTGTGTCATGGCTCCCTGTCAGCTGCCCAGCGCTCCACCAGGCAGCTAATGCCTTGAAGAAATGGGCTCCCGAGCTCAACAAATAATCCCTGCAGCATTCCTGTCCTCGCCTCCCTCCTCCGTTGCTGTCAGGACAAATTTAATGTGACACATATTCACAAGAACATGGTCGCTCGTAATTGTTCAGACCCGAGACGCGATAACGGTGGTTAGCCACTTGCGTGTAGCGGCGGCGCCACAAAACTTAGCGAGTCTGTACAAATTCTCGCTAATGGCTGCTGAGATGTGTTAAAAGAGAAACACAATTTCTCAGTTAAATGATGTGTAAAACAGATCCCACACAGGGGATGTCGCGGCGCCTCTTTCTTTTTTTTCCCCCCTTCCTCGCTCCGAGAAGGGCCATCTTAGAAGTCGGCTCGTATTCCCTGAGCACTTTTACACTCATAAATACTGTATAAAAAGTATAGAAAAATATATCATGTGTATTATTAGCTGCAAAGGCTTCCTGTGATGTCGTGAGCAGCTTCTGACAAACCCCGATAAACGTGATCACAAGCGAGTCTGACATGGAAGGTGTAGTAATTAACCCGACTGTCTGTTATTGACGGTTTCTGTGATTGTGGGAGTAGCAGAACATTTCTTTTTAATTTTACATTTACATAAAGTAAAATGTTTTTACATATCACCTGTAAGCACATGAACTGCCGCTCAGTAATGAGCGGCAGTTCAGGCAATTCATTTCTGTAATTGCTGAAGATACCGTCGTCAGATTTCCCCATTAAGCAGAGCATTCAGTCACATAATCTGAAACTGACAGCTTGTGATGGGAAAACTAGATGTCGTCAGAAATATTACAAATTACAAATGAGAAAATTGTCAAATCTTTGAAAAAGCTGCCATTTGGTTTCCGTTTGTTTCCAAGTGTCTTGAGCTGAAGTTTTGCATTTGTTTCAACTTCATCCATGTATTTCTTCAAAGGGATTTTATTGTACTTGTTGAGATCATTTATTATGACAAAGTCCAGTATTAGCAACTACTGGTGCAACACCCTCCTTACTTTACCAGACCCGTATTAACTTAGCGCTAGCTAACATCCGGTTCAACTTAAGGACTGGCCATGAAGTTACTGAAGACATGTAATGATTCATATATCATTTATTTACTATGAATTGTGTTATTCAAAATGTGTTCATTTATACATAATAGAGTTTGAGCTTTGTTTATCTAATGTTAGCATTTTTAACGTAAACTACATGCCCATGCAGTTTTTAGCACTGCAAAGATAAACCAAGTATTGCAATTGAATAAATACAAATAGCTGATTTTGAGCCAAACATTACAAAACTACTGGACGGAAAAGCATAAACTGTTTCAACCAACACAGTGAGGGTCTGAGGGATAAACAATGTTTTATTCAGACAGGATGACCCCTGCTTTCACCGGCACAGTGGCCATTATTCAGATCAACCATTGTTGATTTTCAGACAATTCCCGTATTATTGTTAAATACCAGATGTAATCCAGCACCTCCTTCTTTGTTTTGTGCTCTCAGTTGCATCTGGTCGCTACCGTGTGCCTGCAAGACAGAGTTGAGACATTTTCTGTTCTGTCAGCAGGAATCAGTCAACGGCGTCACGAGACGAGGCGGGACACAGTGCCACTACTGCAAAGTATAATGAATATGTTTATAATCTAACCGCATATGCCGATGTATTATTCATCAATTCTGTATTTACATTCAGACGGCGCTCCTCTGACTGTTTTGGTGCGACTGCTCCAGGCTACAGCTGACTTCTGACTGCTCAAGCTGCTGGGTTAAAGAAGTACCAGTCCAGCTCCAGACCTCTGCCATCTCGACTTTAAAAACGCTATAATTTGGGCAGGACTGAGGATATTTTACATCTTGGACGTCTGCCTGCATTTATTACAGTTAACAAAACATGCATATAGACAACAGAAAACAGCAACTAAAGCTAAAAGACTTTAAAATGTTGTTTTTGAACAACCTAAAGCTAAATTCAACCTTGAACGAAAGAGTTGTGCGTCCTGGATGAAGACCGACTTTGCTAGACCTCAGCCTCCACTGTCCCGCTTGAAAACGCAACTAATGGTGCAACTTACTGACAGTGACGATTCCTTCAGTAATAATATCTCAGCCGGATGATGATGACCTTTTCCACATTGTGCCACATTAAACCCACTTACTCTAACATTCAAGAGCATCTCAAAAATTAAGATGTTGTGAAAAATCTTTTAGATTTAAGATAAACTAAAGTTATGTAAATCCATTCAAAATAGAGTGAAATATTTCAAGCTTCTATTTCTTGCAATTTTATCGATTACAGGTGAATAATGAAAATTTTCAGATTCAGAAGAAATCGGTTCACTCATTGAGTTTGAAGTTAGCTCAGAGACAGACACTAGTACTTATATAATGGAGGATCATTTTATGACACACTTACATTTGGGTTTTTATCATCTGTGAGTAAAATGATTAAAATGACAAAATAGACATTAAATATTTCACTCTTGTGTAAACAATCTGAGTGGTTATTATTATTTTGTTGTTTTTTTTTCTCCCTCCTCATTATTCTACTGTGTTATTTTTGTGCAGCACTTTGGTGCAGTTTTAAACCTGTTTTTAAACATATAAATACGTTTGAAGTTTCACTTTAAGAATCAACGGACAAAATATCTATTTTTTCACAATATTCAAGGCATTTTTTGTTTGTTTCCAGATGTACTAGTATTGTTTTCTGGGGTTGTTGAACAGTAACTTGAACATAAGTCGTCCAACATCGCTATAAACCTGCAGGACTTATTTCGAAATTGACGCAGAGAAAATAACAAACAGTGAGAGGAAATAGTAGTCCCTCAGCAAATTACGTGAACAGCTGACACCTTGGAAAGGAGAGACGCAGGAAAATGGAAGTTTAGTTGCTGTTTTTTCCCCTCTGCGTTGAGTTAAACAATCTGACAGCAATCGCGCCCAAGCAGACCCTTCGAAACAAGCGCTGTAAGCTTTGGGCGAGCATGGAGACTGATGTAACGATTTCAGGAGAAGATGCTTGCAGCCCACAACATGCCACTTTCACGTGGCTGAGGTGCAAAGGCGCGTGCGCAAGTCTGTGTGCGAATGCGCCTCTGTGGGCGAGAGGCGGCCAAACTTTGAAGCGATTAAGAAGATCCTGTGCCGGGTGCAGGGAGATTGCGTGGTCTCGGTATCGATTTGACCCCGGGGTTTTCCCGCTGCTATTTATTGGCCCTTGACTTCGCTTTTGTGCTCAGGAGACTCCTGCAGAGTCCTGACTGCCAGCTTGACAGACTGAGATTCCTGAACTCGCAGCAGGACGTCGTCCCACCCAATAAACCCCCGCAGGAGCACACACCCGCTCTGGAAAAGTGTTAAAAACGTATGTGTGTGGACATGAGGTCCAGCGGCAGCCTCCCTGACTGCGAACGTTTTGATGTGTGTGGGTGTGCATGAATATGCGTGTGTTTGTGCTGAACTCCCATTGACCGATGTGGTGTGATGGGGGCTAAATCTAAAAAGCTGCGGGGGGAGTGAGAGCGAATTAATCGAAGCGAGCCAGCAGACTGATCCCTCTGTAGTCGCAGACAGTAACAGGCCTCCTTTGAGCTCAGCCTCTTCAATAAATGTGTCTGAGAATAAGCTGGTGTTTAGAATATAGCATAATTTTTGCCGACATCACTGGAATTTCACTGCTCCATACGGGTAATAAATAATTTAAACCCGTCAAGACGAATCCATTAAAGCAGTGTGTTACCCCAAAGTTAAAGTAAAGTCTGAAGAGATCTCTTAAACAAGCGGAGACAGAACCGTCCTGTCTTAAGGCAGAAAAAAAAAACTGTTTTCTTGTATTTTTCTTTCCACCTCTGAAAACAGGAAAGTAAATTCCTTCTCTTCTCCTCTCCCACACGCTGCTTTTTAGAGAAGGAAACCCATTAGGCGTGGGACAAATAGCTGATGGGACAGGAAGGTCTCAATAATTCAGGAGCCATTGTTTCCTCTGATGTGCACCACGCTCTCAATTGACCTCTGCTCCTCTGTTGTTTTCCCCTCTACCGTCTTGATGGATCCTCCTTCAAGTGCGAGACAACATAGGAGGACTCCAAAGACCTTAGGAATATAAATAAAAGCATGGCTGCAGGCGGCGACTGCACCGACTGCATTATGTATAAACGCGCATGCACGAGCGTATGCGTGCATGCGCGTCAGCCAAAATGAAGCAAACGCAGGGAAGAGGCGCACAAAAAAAAAAAAAAGAAAACGGAAATCGCAGTGGACTTTCCACTTAAATCTACTTCTATCTGTTTATTAAGGACGAGCGAACCTCTGCCTCACGGCTTAACTGTCACTCACTGATGAATTAATTACTTGAGCACCGCTAGTCTCCCCACTATAGCTACAGGGCTATCTGCGCCATGCAATGAACTTGCTTCCACACTGTGACTGGCAAAAATAGTCTAACCGCTTGATGTTTTTTTTCCCCCATTTTGTCACATTGCAACCATAAAAGTTAGAATTTTATGTGACAAACCAACCAAAGTAGGGTCTAGCTGAAAACTTTACTCTGATGCTCTTAACTATTAATCTGGAGAGGCAAATGTCTGCAGAAGTCGCCCAACATCACTTAAAAACTGAATCTAATCTGTTGAGTAAACCGTCCCGCAGGCTGTTGGTGGTAAACCAACAACGTTAATACCAGACAGGAAGGAGGTAAAGGTGTGAAGAGGTACAAAACTACACCTCAGTGTGAAGACTGTCGCAAGACTGAGAACTGATGATCACTTATCATTTTCATCCAGTCGGCCTGAGCTTACAATATTTTGCCAAGAAAAGGCAGTGATGTCGGTCTCTCAGTGTTCAGATCTGCTATGACTTATTCAAAAGACTTTTGACTCTAATTGCAGAAAAAGTCTGATCTGCTCAGTTCAGTCCAATTCGGTTTCCTTACACACTGCCCAATGTCAACAATGAGCAGGATTCAATTTATATACAGAAATATTTTAGTGTTCAATCGAGCAATACAGAAACATTCAGGTTTTCAACTATCTGGGTGAAGGAAGACAACACCTGAGCCTCTAATGTTTTTCTATTTTCTTTTTTTTTTTTTTATTTCCGAAGAGTTTTGCTTTTGTGACGAAATCCTCACAGCTCTAGAACTGTGATGAGAAAGTCATAAACAGGTGTTTTCCCTTTTTGTCCAACTGGACTTTTTATGTCTTTTGCTCAGCAGCATCTTTCTGTTTACCGCCCTTTCATTAAGCCCGCGTTTATGAAGTGCAGGACACACTGGTCCACAGTGGAAGTGGTACTTCCCTGGTGAAAAGTGCTAATAATGCACTCCATCTTCCACTGAAAATGTCGTCTGGAGCTGTGGAGATCGTCGGTGTTGATGGTTTCTGCAGCTTTACAGAGACACGGGCATGAACAGAGATGCGAGGTGCGCATTCAGGTATTGCGATCGCATGCACAAGAAAGATGACCGTTAATTTGCAAGACAAAGCGGCTCACCCCGTGCCCTTTGAAGCGACTGCGATGAGCAGAGGCATTCAGATGCAACTTCTATTTTCACACTGTTATCCAACAGCCATAATTGCCTGCTGACAACTTCGACCAAATTAGGGGCTGCCGCGCAAGAATCAGCTCTAATTACTGTTTGGATGATTCGTTCTTGTAACACTTGGCCCTGGGAAACGAGGGGAAACGCTTACCCCCGACATGGAAATTGGGATGCCTCTATAGCGAGGTGTTTTGTCTACAATTTCCTTTGTGAGCATAAAGAAAGCTACTTTTTTGTGCTGCTTAAGATAAGAACTGAGGGTTAAGCTGAGATTCCATTAAAGAGTATTAAAGGAGAGATGGAGGAAGAAAACAATGTTAACCTCTGAAGTTCTCCACTTGTCCTTCAAGTTGTGTTATTCATTCAGCTTGTGATAGCAGAATCTTATCAGCCAACTGAGTGTGATTCAGCATGGGGCAAGCTGTAATTATTGTGTTGAGTAATTATCTTTTTTTTCTCCAGCAGGACTAGATTAATCCATCATATTGATGCCCCGCAAAGATTCCAATGGGAGAGCACACGCTGGAGGAATGCAAGCAGGGCTCAAACAATTTGAATATTGCGGAAAAGTGCAATATTTCTTGCCAGTCAGAAAGTGGAAATAGTCATTTTGTAAAGTAAGCACAGAGTAAAACATTTGAGGCTATTTAAAAAAATTTTTTTGGATGCTTATAGATTTGGGGTTACGGGTGTAGAAAACCTTTGAGTTTCAAAAACAGATGTTGTAAGCCCAAACGTCGGGCTTCTGAAAACTATGTACACATCTAGCCACTCATTACTTATCCATTTGCATGAATTACTGCACCAACGTACCATGGAGTCGAGACGATCAACAAGCGGCACTGCGAAGGTCTAACGGAAGTTCAGGTTGCTTTGATTGTGACCTTCAGGTCGTCACCCTTGTTGGGTCTGGTGACGCTCATCTTCCTCTAGACAACAGATTTTAGATTCTCTATGGGGCTCAGGTCAGGAGAGTTCCCTGGCCAATCAAGGACAGGATCACCATGGTGACTGAACCATCTTCTGGTAAACTTGTCAGTATCAATTCCTGATGGGAAATAAATCAGCATCTTCGTACAGCTTGTCAGGAAATGGAAGTGCTCTAGGGTTTCTTAGTAGATGACATGGCAGCCCTAACTATCAATGACTGCATATTTCTCTCTAGACTTTAAGTCAAGAGAGAAACTCCTCCTCCAGACCCTGGGACCTTGATTTCCAAAAGAAATGCAGAATTTACTTTCATCTGAAAACAGGACTATTGACCGTTGTGCAACAGTTCGGTTCCTTTTCTCCTTATCCCAGGTAAGAGGTAGAGGTGTAGCGATTCAATAATCTCACAATACGATACAATATGCGATATTATGATCACAATACGATATGTATCACAATATTTGCGAAATGATTCAATTTGATATGATTTGATGCACTTTTGGGATTTTCTGAAAGATTTTAGAAGGACAGAATGATCTTAGTGACATTTTGTGTTCCATAGACTTGGATTGGATTTAATTAACTGAAAAGTGATTAAAAGCACCAACTACACAACACCTGACTCTGACTGGAGAGAGTCTAACAGTCTATAGCTGGAAAAAATGAAACATAGATGCAGTGAGAAAATTAGTTTCTGTCATTTAATTCATGTGGATTTGACATAAAACTCAAAGTTTCCACAGTGATCTGGGAGCTGAGTGGGGAGATTATCAGCCTCTGCAGACTCTCAATATGCAAATGATTGCACTTATGTTTTTCTTTTGGACATACTGTGGCTTGGAGAAAGCCACATTTCATGCTTTCCCTGCTTGTGAAGGTTGTCAATGACTGTTCACATGATTGTGTGGCCTACTGACGCCGGGTGAGAATCCGTTTAAAAGCTCAGAAAACCTTTGCAGGTGTCTTGACTTAATTAGCTGATTAGGATGTGACAACATAAGTTCCCAGTAAACCTTTTCCACGGTATTCCGATTTTATGAGACACTAAATTTGGGGTTTTCTTTATCTGCAAGCCGTTACCATCAAAGTTAGAAGGAACAACGGCTGGGAGCGTAACATTCTGATGATTCCAGATGTATGAGTTTCACTTTTTGAGATGACTGGCAAGAAATCTTGCACTTTTATGTAATATTCTATTTATTTATTTATTTATTTTTGACTGACTGGTATTTACTCCCAAACAGTTTCTGCATCTTTGAATCGGAGCTGCAGCTCGTGTCTCTTTTATTGTCCTCCACCTTAGCAGCAGCCTGAACCTCGTTCTCCCTTTGTTTCCCTTTCACCGTTTAGCATGAGGTTCATTTGATTTCGGGGATTATGCAACGTCTCAATAAAGTTGGAATATCACAGGGGCGGATAAAAGTGCGCTCACAAGCTGAAAGTTAAAATAACTGAAGATAACACAGAGACATGTCTCAGCTCCTGTCTCGCCATGGCCAATTGGATTACGTGAAGCGATAATAAACTAGAAACGTGAAAGTCTCTGTGTAGCACCAACATGTGTTAGGCAGATTAAAAGCCTCGTTCACCTCGCAGAATCGCAACAAGGCCAAAAAAAAAAAAAAAAAAAAAAAAAAAAAGAAAGGAAGCTAAACGGGGAAGAGGAAAATCCTTTTAAGCGCTGACTGTTCCTTTTGTGGCAATAAGCCTTCATACTGCCACTTGGCTCACAATACATAATGTAAAACTAGCTGGCTAT
This sequence comes from Poeciliopsis turrubarensis, assembly GCA_010277015.1. Lineage (NCBI taxonomy): Eukaryota > Metazoa > Chordata > Actinopteri > Cyprinodontiformes > Poeciliidae > Poeciliopsis > Poeciliopsis turrubarensis. The sequence goes on along the minus strand of VMRN01000010.1, from coordinate 6,192,078 downwards.
GCTATCATGGAAAGGTGATGCATGATAAATGGAAACGCTGCTGTGCTCTCAAAAGGCTGCAGGAAGGGGAGGAGAGGAAGTGGCTGAGCCCTGCAGACAGCATCTTAACTTCCTCATCGCCGTACCGTTAAAGATTTTTCCTTCCTTCCTTTCCTGCGGGAACCATCAGCAGGACAGGGTCAAATTCTCCATAAGTGTTTCCTCAACTCGAAGAGGCGCACACGAATACAAACCTATTACGACTGAGTGAGAAGAGAGCAAATCTAACGGCACAAATGGCAGACAGAGCCGCATGCTTCATCAAACACGCTGAATGTCTGAGCTGAAAGAAGCTGAATGAGCCATGATGAACTATCAAACCAGAACCCCGAGGCGGCGGAGAAAGAGGTACATCTTTGCAAGTGATTACCAGCAGCTGAAAAACACGAGCGGTCGCGCATTGAACTTTTTCTGAAACGCTTTAATGACACGACCGCAAACGTCGGTGCGTCTTATTAAGACGTCGGGTGATAGGCCAACAAAACAGCAGCAGATAATTGTGAGTCAGGAGGAAAAGATTAGCAAGGTCTACGCATTTTTAGGGCTGCAACTACTTTCCATTAATGTATTGATTATCCTGACGATTATTTGATTAATCAGAATAATCAATTTAATTAGATTAAAAACTTGGCACATTTGTCATTTAACCTATGCAATATTAGAAATACATTAGAAGATGAAAATAAACAATTCATTCAATTCCTTTTTTAACCCCTTAACTGCGACCCCCACTCAAAAAATTTCAGTCATGGTGAATTAAAATGACTAAATAAACATGAAGGAAAGCAATTTTATTACATTGTGAATTTGAACCAGGAGAAGCTAAAACTATGGCACTTGAGGGAATTTGGCAAAAATATATTTCCATCGTAAAAGCAAAATTTGTATCAATAGACTTGTTTGATTACTGCTCTAAATATGTTGTTGTCGTTGTGTTTTCAGCAAACGGGCTTTGCAATTAATAAAATACTAAATTTGATCAGTCGAATTCATCACAACGAATCCGGTTAATTGTTTCAGCCCTACTAATTTTTATGAATAAAAAAAGTCTAATAAGTGCGACAAGCTTTTGTGTGACACAAAATCATAATTTGTGAAAAGAAACTCAAGGCACTGACTGCGACTGACTGCACAAGGCTGAATAATACAAAACAGGCCAATCGTAAAGTCATCGAGAAGCTTCAAGTTAGGGTTAGGTCGTAAAACAATATTCCAAACTTTTAGGATCTTCCGAGTTCAATCCATCATCTGACAGTGGAAAGAGCGCAGCACAACTCAAAACCTCCCATGACATGGATGTCGACCCAAGTTGACAAACCGGGCAAGGAGACCATCAATCAGAGAAGCAGCCGTGGGTCTGTGACAACTTTGAAGGACTGGCAGAGACCCACAGTTCAGATGCGAGAATCTGCTGACAGAGTGACTATTAGTGTACTTACGACATGACACAAGTCTGCCTTTTATGGAGAATGGCCAAGAAGAAAAAGTCATTAGCAGAGCTGTTTGCATGAATAAGTTGCTCCAGTTCTATGAGACCAAAGTTGAACTTCACCTGCCATTCATACTGGCATACTGGTACGACTGGAGAGGAACAGCATTCCCTGACAAAAAAGATCTGCGGAAGACTGCAAAAGATTTGAGTCGAGGGTGGAGTTCCAGCTTTCAGCAGCCAGAACTGCAGTGGGACGGTTCAGGCGGTTCAGACCGAAGCATGTTCGTGTGGTGGAAAGACCCAGTCACAGAGCGAATCTAAGCCCAGCAGAAAATGTGGCAAAACAAGAAAATTGCTGTTTACTGATGCTTTTCATCCACTCTGAGTGAGCTTGAGTTACGTTGAAAAGAAGAACAGGGGGGAAAAAAATATATCTCTAAATAAGCAAAGCATGGCAGAAGCAAAACCCAAAAAACTTACTGCAGCAAACGGTGGTTTCACAAAGTATCGACTCAGAGGGACTGAATTCAAATGCTGAAAAAAAAAAAAACGTGTGGCATTTTCATTTCAATTGACAATTTTGCATAGTGCGTGTTAGTTTATTATGTAAGCAAATGAAACACGTTTCAGTGTGTGATTGCAGCATGACGGAATGTGAAGGGATCCAGGGTTAATAACAGTACTGCGACGCGCTGTTCCATGATTTTTCAAAGCCGCTTTATATAACAGTATATCAACATCGAGCCAAGATAATAAAGAAAGAAATAGATGTAGCTGCGACCTTAGACACACACCTACAGCATCTCATCCCCCACAGACACCCTGGCTGTGTAGGTTTCCACCACCACATCCTATTTTGCTCTATACTGTAATTGGAAAACCGGCAAACGCAAACTGGGAAGCATGACCGTGCGGGTCACAAGAAGGCATCCGGAAATTAGGTTTTTTTTTTTATTTTTGTTTTTTTGGTTCCCCCCCCCCCCACATCCATCTTTTTGGTAGCGGGATTTCACCAGAAACAGGAGCAAAGGGGGACGCTACTTCTCCTTCCCACTCAGCCCTCCGGAGTCTTCCCACGTCTGTCCCGAACTGTCGTCTCGTGGGCACGCTAAAGTTTAACGCTGATGAAAGCGGACTGACATCATGAGAAATTAATGTTACACGTACAGAGTGCTACTGCGGCGCGGCGGGGAGGAATTTAGATCTTTAACTTTTCCTTTGGGGATCTGGATGCTTGGATGACGGCTGCGCGTTTGCGTGTGTGTGGGAGGTCCGCAGCGCGAATCGGTGTGCGCGAAGGTGAGCGTCTCAGGAATGTCGAAAGAGCTCGACGTTATTCTCAACACACAACGTGCTGCGACGTGACGACGCCACACGATGGTTATATGTGTGTGTGTGTGCGTGCGCGTGTGTGTGTGTGTGTTTGTTCTGAAAATGTATGGATTCATTAGTACAGCGATCCTGGCCAAATCTACGCCTATAATCTCTGTAGATTAATTAGTGCAGAGACATCTCCACCTCCTTACTTTGTTCTCGTTATGTGCCAGATCTTTAATTAGCCAAGATGCTTTCTGCTCTGTTTTATTTACACTGTCAAATGATTTTTTTTTTTTTTTTTTTTTTTTTTTTTCTCTCTTCACTCCACGCAGAGTCAGCCACCCCAGAACACAAACAGTTAAAACTACCTGCTAAACATGAACCAGAAGCCCTAATTCGTCAGGCCGGACCTCATTTCACAGAGGAATACTGCAAGTTTTTCCTGTTGAGTTGCTACAGCGCCCGACTTAATTGGTGCTGCAGCTGAACTGCCCACCGTCAGCATTCAGCAGAGGAGATCTGAGGGTTGACTTCTTTGTTCTGCTTGCTAATTAGTGTGTGTACAGAGCCCAGGCTGGGACACAAGTTTTGTGGAAATCATTATCATTAGGAGCAGAAGTCTCACAATAGATGATTATTTAGCACGGCGCTCCACTCTGCACAAGCCTGACGTCTTATTTCCTCTGACAGGCACAGGTTCAATATGTACATGCGCCCAGCTTCAGAGAGACGTCAACATGCACTGTTCATGTGCATGAATTTCAGCGTAATAATGGATTTGAACTGGGTTCTTTTTTTTCTTTTTTTTTCTTCTCCTGAATATTTATGCAACCTGCAGCTGCAATGTCTTCAACATACAGGAAAAGTTATAATTCATTTTGGATTTACCTTGTAGTCCACTTGAGTTGCACAATAAATCAATAACAATATGTGTTTATGATGGTCTTTTTTTTTTTTTATGTTTTCAAAATGTAAAGCATTTCGAGCTGCTCAAATGTTCCACACAAATAAACTTGATTGATATGTATCTCAGCAGACGTGTGATCGATATCAATAGATAATACATCTTTATAATCATTTCACTAAACTCTGATACATGACTGCTCAGCATTCTGGGGGAAGTAGGCAGAGGAAAAGCTAATGGGGCGTTCACATCAAGCGCATTTCCCGCATGTGGTTTACATTCAAACTCTATGTCGGCGGCGCGTCAAGCACACAATGCGATGCATTTGGAGCGTTTTGAGCGTCTGACGAATCAGGCGTGTCCAACACGTCCGACAAATAGGCCGATTTAGACGTGTCTGACACACCCTCAGTGCCACATAGACTGTCATTACAAACCAGACGCACGAAACGCTTTGGGTGTGAACACGCCATCGTCTGCATTCGAAGTGCACACACGTTGAACTTGAAGCGTCTGATATGTTTTTGTCGCATGCAACGCATCATAATCAAGGTTGGTGGCATCAACTTACTCGCTTGCTCTTTGGTTACCTAGCAACAACCTGTTGAGTATTTGCCCAGCGGTAGTTTTGCATTACCGCCCCATATAATAGCAAAATAAACAACAATGGCGTACAGTAAACCAGGAGGAGTTATGACGCTGGTTTGACATTTTTTCAGATATTTCAAACAAAAAACAAATCAACAATTAGCAACATCGACTGATACGAAACAAAGAAATCAACCACTTTTCTTGGGAGACTTTGAAATAGCCGTGTAATGGTTCGAGTTTGATTCAGACCCAAAACTTAGTCCTTACCACAGGAAAGGCTAAAGAGATTTAGTTGAAAATAATAATGTCAGAGATAATGTGAGAGATAATCTGCAGGCTTATCTCTCGAGACCGACCAAGAAGACAGGTTTGAGTGCCTGGCCGAGTAAAACAGAAGTATTGTGTGATCAGGAAATGTTGAGGTACACAACAGAGGTGTTTTCCAAGGCAATCCTCCTTGGAGATTTAGATTGCAATAAACTTTAATCCTCAGTGATGTAACAATACAGGGTTGGATAGTGTCCATTTCTGGGGATTGTTTCACCTGCGGGATCGCATACAGAGGAATCCTCTGTACGCTGGAAACCAGCAATGATGACATCCAGAAATTCAGACATGCAGGTAATAGGGTAAATTGGATTACATTCGCTGATCACAATATCAGAACATAACATGTGAAAGCCAGGGGTTTTGATGTCTATTCTCAATATTCAAAAGTCAGAGAATTTGTCCAGGGCAGCAATAGAACAGGCAAGAACAGATCCAGAATTAAATTTCCTTTTGGGATCAATAAACTATTTTTGAATTTGAATCTGCAAATCAAGGTTCACAGCCAGATGTTTTGTTTTTTTGACATAGTTGATCGTTATAGAGATAAGAAGAACTACCTTTAATTCGTCAACACATGAAAGGCACATTTCAAGACTGTTTTGGGAATATATAAAAATGCTGATATTACTTTTCCAAAATGGCCTTCCCAAAACCTGACTTCAGTCTAATAAAAATATTTAGGCTATCCCTAAAAGTAAACCAATTTACATTAGCTCCTATGCCAGGAGCTTTAAAAAGTGTGTGGTTACGTGGAACTTACTATGAGGTGTGTGTATGTACAGTACATACTTAACGCCATACTCTTACTTTAATCCTCTGTGAAATCGATCAAATCCACCAGAGATGAAAACTTGTGCATCCGATGCTGCTGTATAAAACTAACCACAGCCGCATGTTGTTGAAGCATTCAACTTTGGCAAAGGAATGATTCATATGAATCCTCAAATACCCAAACAAACGATTTCTGACTGAAATCATTTGTCTTATTCCATTCCTTCTGAATTTTGAAATCATGTGTGAAACGTGATGGTGACCCTGTTTGTTTTTGTCTCATTAATTCCTGGCCTGTTTTCTTGAGTGGCGTCCAGGGAGACAAGGGAACGCCGACTGCTATCTCCTCCACTCACCGTGTCGCTGTCCTTGCAGAACTTTCTAATCTCTTGGGTTTGATAATGCTATCTACAGCGGGGCGTGGCAGCTGGTGGTGGTAGTGGGTGCCGAGAGGGAGGGGTGGTGTTGGGAAGAAAGCTGGCGGGACAATTTATCATTCTGTTTCTCCCTTGTCAAGTCAAAACCGGAGCCTGTTCTCCTCTGCGCCAAAAGAGCAATGACAACAATAGGCAAACAGTGGAGCCTTTTCTAACATCTGTATTTCACACACAATCCCTCCCGCTGACTCGGGGTTTGAAAACTCCCCCTACAGCCTCTGACACAGCGAGCTGCCTGCCTCCCCGCTTTGGCAACCGGAGCACACAAACACACGGAGAAGCGCACCGCTGGAGCCCGCACACACTCCGGCTGAGGTACAGATAAACAGTTGAATAGATAAGGAGCCAGAGAGATGAAATGCAGAAACAATCTGACTTGACATTCCCAGTGTGCACATGCACTCCTACTCCTCCCACTGTCTTGCGCGTCTACAATAAGAGCATCATTTCTATTGTTGCCTTTGTCAGGCAGCCGCACGGCGGATAGACGCTCCGAGAAGTCGGATAAAGGCTCAGAGATAATTAAGAGTGAAAGTTAAGGAGAGGAAAGAGCTGATCTCCCTCCTGATATACGTACAATTATTAATGTAGTGGGATACCAGGAAATCCGTGACAGGGCGAACACATGTTCAAACGCGCATCCTTCACTGCGAATTACACGTCAGACGAGCAAACCCGAAGCCGCGGAGGCAAGAAAAATACAACACAGATTGAGTTTAAGGGTAATTTTTGCTCACCGCTGCAGCATCTCCTCTGGGCATCATTTTGTCATTCACCTCACAAAATATGCCAGGAGACGTGCTTTTTTTTTTTTTTTTTTTTTTTTTTTTTCTTCCCCTCCCACTTGAGCACACAACAGTTTCTTGATGTGCAGAAATTTGCTGCACAGAGTCTGGATGTTTGTAGCAGCTTACCGATGTCAAAAAAATGTACTGGAGAGGGTGTAGGGGGGATTTCACTAAAGGTTCTGATCCAACATTTTTCTTCTGAGACTGTGGTATTTGTGTGGAAGAGGCAGGGAAGAAAGTGCTCTGCAGTCGAAAATGGATGTGAGTCTGATTAAACGTTTGCTATTGGTAAACTTGTTATAGAGTCATAATTTTCAGAAAGAGGAGGCGGGGGAAGGAATCACAAAATCATTTGCCTTTCTGATAGCCTGTTACCTTCTGAGCTGTATTTGCACTAATTTTGGTGACCTGCTTTACAAGGTTGAGCTTTACATCCCGGCCCAAATAACCTGAGACCTAAACAGAAAGTGATTTGGATGGATGTCACAAATTTCACCACAAATATTGTTTGTTTGTGCATCGTTTCTATGAAACAAGTTTTAGAGTGAACTACTGGCTCAACAAGTAAAGTCCCTACATTGACTACTTGAATATTATATCAGGCAATTAAATTCTTTTATTTATTAAACTGCAAGCAGGAGAAAGTGTTTTAGACCGATGGGGTTGTATATAAATGGTGGGGACAAAGCCTTTTTTGTTTCTTTTTACTCATCTGCTCTGACAGTCTTAGTGGTGTTTGGCATCTAATGTTTTAAGACTCAGCAGATTTAAAAAAAATAAATGAATAAATAAATATCTTAAACATACTGTACGTGTATTATAAAATTAAAAGCTTTTCAGAGCTTTCCTACTTCATTCTTGAAAAATATAAATACAAACAACAATGGAATAAGCTCTGAGATATGTGCTAAAGAGCTACAGTCTCTCTGTTGACGTTGGAGCCAAAAGCTCCACTTCTGTATTGTGTTGGCTTTGCTCATCTCAAATACACTACAAAAATGTCTGCCATCTTATTTAAACCTTTAATGAAAGAAACTAAGTCATAGTTTTTTTTTTACTTATAAACTATGGCTTTGTTTCTAAGTCACTCCAAGGTGCTGAATAGAGTGTGTCCCATAAAGGACCAATGTGGTCCTTTACTAACGATAAAGTTGCCGTTTTAAAATATTTTTGTGAACTAAAAGTATTTCATATGGAACTAAAAATACATGCAGAATAGCATATAAGTTTTGTACAAAAAAACTGGGGCCTTACCTAAGAACTCAACTTTTAACCCCACAGTATAGCCGGCACAGAACTAAGATAGTAAAACTATCGGGTAATTTCAAAATATAAAATCTTCCTTTTGTGGTTTTCTCTTACTATTCCATTTTGTACAAAACAACACCTTTTTCTTAGTCGAGTAGGTCAAAGCTGTTTTCGTAACGACATTCTTCCTGTGTTGATAATTACTAACAAACTTAGCCTCTAAACACAACCTGGGGCAGTTTGCAGAATTGTTTTTTTCAGTCTGATGTGAATTTATGACGAAGAATGAATATTCATATTTATTGCTGAAGCACATTATTTGCACATCTACGCATTTAAAGATCTTCTACCTATGAAGACTTAAGAGCGGTAGGCTATGCAATAACTGTATCAGTTGGATCGTTTCATATTTTCTTCAGTTTCCACTCAGAGTTTTTCAGCCAGATGCATTATTACCATTTTAATTCAGATTCAAGCTGTTTTTACTTTGACTTTTTTTTATGTACCACTGCACGGTTCAGTTTATAAATATTCATTCTCAAATTAAAAACCAACTTCCCGACTTCTTTTAGCTCCGACTTTTCCACTCTCCCTGCATTCCAGTTTCCACTACAATGCGTGGAGTCCAACAAAGATGCGGAACCCTCCACTTCGCTTTGTGAAGTTGTCCCTTCAAGTGTGGCAAACAGATGAACAACGCAAATGGTACAAGTTTCTGCCAACTTGCGTGATGAGAAAATGATATGCTGGCAGCGGCCTTGGTGTTGATGAAAAGAAATATGGAAAAAGGCTTCTATATTTAGAGCCCTTATGAGTCTTCGTATGGGTTGTGGGGGGGATGGAGGTGTTTCTGGCTCAAATCTATGCTGCTTTCTGAACGCACCGGGATGAAATGCTGCGTTAGCTCATTCTTAAGGACCGCAGCCTGACTGGAACAGTAATCCATATCTTCCTGGTTTGTTGTCCTCATGTGACACTTGAACAAAATTGCTGAAATGGATCAAAGTGTGTTGCTGTATTGTGGAAAAAGCAAACTTCCACAAGACTGCAAAACTGCTGAAACACTGAGTGCCTGTAAGTCCAGACTAAAAACCCACCTGTTTGGAGTCGCCTTTGAAGCATAATCAATCAAGAATTTGACTATAACATTATATGTAATGTTTCAATTGTTGATTTTATGTCACATGACTTTGTGTTTTTGTGCTTTTATGATGAAAAGAATAAATAAATCAATAAAATTTGTTTGATTGATTTCCATCTGGGACTTCAAAGTTAGTTAATGAATGCAGTGCTGTATGCAGACCCACTTGTGAAATTGATCTTAGCAAAACTGATAAGATTAATTAATCAGAAGCGTCAGAACAGTTTCCAAAGGCATTGGTATGAATTCTTTACTGGAAAATAGAGGTGTACTTTTTACGCCTCCAATGTGCTTAACATGGCTGCCAGTGCCAAACGTGCTAATTTGAGTATTTTAGAAACTGCAGTTGTGCTGTGATTTTCACACACAACCGTCTCTTAGCGAGAAAAAAAATGTTAAAAAGAGCTGCGAGCTCAGGCTGGACTTAGCACAGACACGCCGATGTGATGTGTCTCCATTTGACCCTACCTTTCCAGAAGGTAGGGTCAAATTTTCATGCTAAGAACGTAACAGGCTGGATCCATCCTGTTCTGTCTTGTGGTGTAATGATGACGCAGTGGATCACCGTAAGTCCCATAGAATCAACTTATTTAAAACTGGCGACATTTCCTTTTGGAATATGTTGCCTTCTGAAATTACATTGACGCTTGCACATGTAAATAAAAAAAAAAAACAATCTTAAATACATAATGGAAGATGATGTAATATCGACTTGATGGAGTGTTTAAATTTAGATTTAAAGCGAGACGTTGTTTGTTGTATTCATCCTTCAGTTTAATTTTAAGTTAAGATACGTTTTATCCAATACAGCACCAAGACTAAGTATTACTATTGCAACCAGTAAAAAATAATACGACTCTGCAGGTGTGGATGCTTGCTGCATGGGTGTGTTTAGACAGATTACAGCGACAAGCCAGAGAGAGTCTCCACCTCTGATTAACCCAGTGGGGGTGAGGGCTGCATGGGGCCGGGGCTGAAGAGGCCTCGGAGCGCGGGCGGACACTTTAACAAGTCGGGGCAAACTGTGTGAGCAAAGCTGTATCTAAACTAAGACATTTCCCGTGTTTTGATCAATAGCAAATAGTGTGCTGCGAACCGACGACGTGCAGAACGGACCTGAAAACGACGTAAAGGTGAAGGCAAAGCATTTCTTCTGTGCAGCTCATTTTTCTTGGCAGAATGAATAAAGCAAAAGAAAAAAATGGTAATTTTCTAAATATTCTTAGTGAGAATCGCATACAGTGGTGAGGTTAGCTTTTCGGTCATGCTTTTGTTCTATTACAGCGCTCTTGCAGAGGCAGAGGATGATGGGGTTGCCGAGACTATAAATATTTTTTCTGTTTCTCTTGCTGTGTAAAAGTATCATTGGAAAACTTGGCTCTTTTTTTTTCCCATTAGAGCGTGACAGCTTCTCTCTGAAGTATGAAAACATTGCAACATATTCCTTAAGCCCTCTGATCCCCAGCCTCACAGCGGTTCTAGGAAAATCCAAGGTAACAAGGCGAACAACATAAAGACGGTTAGCTCGTACTTCTTTTATTATTCCGTTCTTATCTGGATTATTCGACTGCATGTTTGTATGACAGAAATCACAACCATGGCAGGTGTTTACTCAACAAAAGCTGGCAAAAAAGAACTTATAACTTTGGAGGAACTTTGAAATTTTCTCTCCCCTCTTTCATATTCGAAAAGGTTGTAATTTCATCCCTTCATGCTTTCATTCTTTACTGCTAAGCAAACCATTTTGATTTGAAGCCAAAGCTGCACAGCTTATCGGACTACATTTGCAGCAGAGCACAGGACTGCTTGGATGCAATATTTGGTAGAATACGGTGTACTGTGCATTCAAAGTGTGTTCAATAAGTAAGACTGAATTTCACTTGTCTTTATGCCCTCCACCCGTCCAACTCGGTGTCATCACAATTGAGCTCTAAAAGGTTAATGCAGACACAAGACGACATTAAAGAAAGAGTGAAGAAAATGTGGGTTGATCTCAATCGATGTAGTTATTGCAACAATCAATAAATGCCATCTTTTCTTAATGTTGTGTACTGTCATGCAGGTAGTGCATATTTGGTTGTTTTTTTTTCTCTTGCAGTATTGCGTTACTCAGATACAAAGCAAACACACTAAAATAGCACAAAAAATGCAAAAAGAAAGAAAAAAAAAACTCCCAAGTGCAAACGGAGCTATGTCTTTTAATTTACTAGTATGGTGAGAGCAAAGTGTTTCTGTGGGGGTGCTTAGTTCAGGTTCACTTCACACATTGTGCGATGTCCCTGCACAGCCCTCGTTGACACAGCCCTTCCAACTCTCATTTCGAAAAACTTCATCGCCCCTGACTTGGCCGCTCGGGCGTCCCCGGCCTCTCCTTGGCCCCTGTCTCTTCCTGTTACCTCACATCAGCTCCCGTTTTTGTTTCGTATTTTCTGTCTCACGATGTGTGGAAAAGCTCCAGTCACTCTGCAGCACCTGCCTCGAGCTCAGCAATCAATGAGAGACGGAGCGCTCTTACGGTAATCACTGACCCGTTCCCCAGTCACCGTTTGGCCCCCTGACCTTTCTTTCCTCAGCGCCAAGCAGACAGTTTTAATTCTGCAGGTCCAAGTCCAGGAGGTTGTAATGATTCCTGCTCACTTGGGTCGTAGCCTCTGAACCCACTCAAACTCCAGGAGTCCTCTTTTTTTTTTTTTTTTTTTTTTTTTTTTTTTTTCTTTTAAAAACATCTGCTGCTCCAAGTGTAAAGTCTTCACATAGCCAGATGCAGAACGCCAGACACTGGAGTGTGGAAACCTCCTTCCAAACTTTTAAGGAGGTTTGTAACAAACTCCCAGAGCAATCATGACTAATAGCTCTTCGTGCAGAAGTTTCAGAGAAAGTCTGAGGCATCTAGGCTAGATACCTGAGGGTGTTTGATAAATCATGACTCGTGTAGACCAGATGCCTGTCTCCATGGCAACCCTTGTGCACAGAATCTGTTGCACTGTGTCGGGTGGTATTGTATTTTTCTTATGCCTTGTGACACAATTCCTTATTCAATAAGGAGTCATTTTTCACACTTTCACATTCTCCCTGTGAGTCACTTGAACTCGGTCTGTCACATTTGATAAACGGTGAGGCACAAAAAAAATAATATGATATGGTAATTAAGCAGCAATTGGTTTTGCCAGAAAGAAAATGCTCTGTAACTGCTCAGCTCAAATGCAAGAAAAAAAAAAAACATTGTAGCCAATTTATTTTTGACTCAACTCTCTTTGTTGTCGTCAATAAGTTTCCATTGTAATTCTGGCCGAACCTTTGACAGCTCTCAGTGAAAGAATTGGTAAATTTCTAGAGTTTTTTTTTTTTTTTTTAATGAATCAGTTTCAGAGATTTCTTTAGCACGTTCCAGAAAACATAATGTGATATTTTCACCTAAAATCAACTTAAATATGTATTTGGGATCATAGACATATTTGGAACATCCATTTTTGTCAAAGTTGCAGCCAGCTCGCCCTTCATTTCAGGAGAAGTTGAGGAATTTGCAAGTACTTGTGTGATGCACTTGTACCAGAGGCGACGGCAAAACCTCCATACCATCACACTACCACCACCGTGTTTAACAGTTCATATGCTATCTTTAGGTGTACAGCTTCACCTTGACTTCTCCAAAGATATTTCTTCGTCCTGGCCAAATATCTAATTTAAAACGAGCATTTGGACAGTTGCACTGTCTTTAAGTTTCAGTCCAGGTTGATGGTGGTGATTCTTTCTCGGTCTGAACTCTCTGTGTTCATGGAAATGTAAACCTGCTTTTACTGTTCCAACAGGCTTTTTTTTTATTTTTTTTTTTAGCATCCCCAATTCTTACCATTCATCTGAAGTGACACAAATCTTAACTCTATAGGTTAAAACCTTCACTTCGTTGGGTGTTTCCCCTCGTAAAGTTAGTGCACGCACATGTTAAAACTACTTTTGCACCTCTATTGGGTTCATACCATACCAGGAAACCAACAAAGACAGGCTTCTTATGTACAAGTATTTTATATGGCCTGACAGTACATCTTGCAAATAAAAAAAGGTTCAATGCAACCAGCAAAAATAAACTTGTCCAAAAATTGCTTTAGTCTCATTTGAAAACTATCTGAGCTGGATAAACTGGAAATACTAATGCATACAAGTTTAACATATGAAAATAATGGATATTTGCCTAATACCTTTGTTTTTTCTTTCAAATCTGTTCATGTTTAGTGATTAAAAAAAAACAATCAAAATTAGCAATCAGTCTAACAAGAATACGTGGAGCGTCGGGAAAGTGTAGAAGTCAATAGGTAAATTAAATTGGGATGCACCTGGATCTGCTTTCAAACTGTGACAGATACAAGAAAGCCCAGAACTGGACAGTGCATGTACGCTGAATTATTTCTCAGCCAGCATAGAAAGAGAAAAACCTGAAACATTTCAGTCAAGGAATTCAATTTTCGCCTTTATCGAATATTGATATGCTCAGTAGACCTGCAAAATGTTTTCACAGGCAACAATAATAGGGAATGTAGCCACTCTATGGGAAAAATCTGGTAAAACCAATGGCAAGTTATCAAACTAAATACAACGGCATTTAGTTTGATAAATACAACGGTATTTAGTTTGAAGACATTCGATCATGTTGCAGTCTTTCATTTGCATTTTTGTATCAATGAAACTGGGGAGCTTTTGTTTAATTCTGGTCACTACAGCAGAACTACGTCGGGGTGAAAAGTCAGTTTAGTGAATTTTCCTTCAAAGCGCGGTGCTGGAAATGAGCCTGAGAGGAGAGGAAACAGTGATTTTTGGAGCTAATCCTGTTGTAATGACATGCAAAGCACTTTTCATTGTAGAAGGCAGTGATCAAGTCACAGTGTTGCACAAAAACAGTTCAGGGTTGTGGGTAAATGTTCTCTGGAATAGCAGCTATTGTGAGATATCAACCTGAAGCAGTAATGATTGATTATTGGGTTTTATTTTGTCCTGGGTTACATAATGTTTAAAGACAACAGCAACGCCCAGTGAGAACATAATTCAGATGAGCTCTAGAAAACTGTATTTCCTAATAATCACTAGCGTAGCGAACAGGATACATGACATGTAGCTTTGCTGAAATGAGTAGGAGAGAAACTTGCATGTTTTTTTTTATCGGAAATGAGACCAACTATTAGCTCCAAAGCCATTTAAAAGCAAAGATCTGCATTAAACCTCATGTAAAATGAGTGTAATAAGCAGAGTAAGGGTTATTGACAAAATAACGCAGCTTTATTTTTATTATTTTACACCAAACATGGTAAATGTTGCGTTGACTGTTAATAATTCAGGTTTTCGCTTTAATGAACCAGTGCATGTTTCATTCTGATGATGGAACACGAAAGAAAAGAAGCAAAACCAATTCATTACATGGCTTTTTAAAGAACTGGGTTGAAAACAAACAGCTTAATCAGCAGCATAAATCACCTGGCTTCTTTTCCGCTCGGCCAGAACCACAAGCGTACGCGAGATGGATTATTCTGACTTCAACGTGTAGCTGCTGCTTAAAAGTAATTACACCTCTTGATTTTTGTCGCATTATAAAATACAACAAAACGTGGTTTTATGTGATAGATTAACACAAAGTAAGACATAACGGCGGCCTGGAAGGTGAGTGACGTAATAGTTTTAAGATTTTTACAAATAACAGCCCCTTAAAGCCCAGTGCAGCTAATTGTCTGGAGCAGGAAGGCCTCTCATTTTCAGGTGGAGTGCTCCCAGTGTGTATTTTAATCTCTGAACAAACAGAGGTGTTAGAGGTTTGATAAAGAACTTTGGCAAACAGCTCCGGTCAAAGAATCTGTTCACGATAAATCTCGTGGTCACACACGTCACAAATCTGTCCTTACCGGAAAAAAAGCCATTGTTTTAAAATGCGGCAAACGTGTCAGAAGGTGTTTTGGTCACAAAGAAACAAAATAATTCAACAGAGTGGTTATGGATTTTCACATTGTGCCATTTTCCAGGAAATCAAGTCACTTCAAGTCACCTTCAGTTGTTATATAGAAAGCTGCATATGTAAAACATGATTTAAAAGAAATTTGACCTTGTAAGTTGATGCCTTGAATTTGGGCCACCATCCTACTCTTTCCAACACTCCACCTTCATCTTATCATCACAAGAATGCTTCTCATTATGTCGTTCACAACCATCCTTAGACAGGTTGGACTGAGAAGTACCTTGTGTGATGAGCTCAGCAGATTCGCAGTTTCACCAGGCGTTTGCTAATTGCTGCTGCCGCTAGTCTGGAGGATCTGAGTGGAAAAGGGATGATCTGTGAGGTAAAGGCTGGAGCTACAAGGAGGAGCTTTGGGGAACTAGGCGGTGAGCGAACGAGCGTTTATGCACCCCGAATGGTTGACACGGGAGATTCAAGAACTCCTTAAAGATGCCTGAAAGAATTGAAGAAACACTCCAGGTATGTTTTTGATAAGGGAATGTCACTATTACATCATATGAAGCTTAAAACAGCATTTTTGTTGTTGTTGTTTTTGTCATACCCCCTTTTTATCTTTTTGGCTGACATGAAACCAAAGCTAAAAGCAGCCCTGGGGACGGTGAAGATTGTAGCTGTAAAGAGGCGAAACATGACAGTTCAAGGGGTTTGGCCACTTTTATTAATGTGCAGCATTAAACTGTGCACTACATGAGTATCAACAGAACAGTTGGCGTCCGTGCACAACCAAATTTACATCGCTCACTTTGCTACAGGGACATAAAGGTCCCTGTTTTCTGTTCATCCCCAGCTTTGATAGTTAGCTCTTTAGCTAAAAAAATAAAAACAAACAAACAAAAAAACAAACAGGAAAAGTCATTCTTGTTTTTGTTACACGTCTCTATTTTACCCACAGCAGCGCCAAGCCTTGCTTTACTGGCTCACTTTGCAGTGTTTAGTCACACGCAACGCATCATGTTCAATGATTTAAAAATAAATTACAATTCAGAGCCACTCTGGCCACCAGAGGTGTGAAGGGGAATTCAAAGGGAACGCATGCTATTCTCCTCACAGCGAGCAGCATCGTCTTCACTCAACAGTGACTGAGCCAAAGCTGTCATTTGTTCCTATGCTGCCCAGACTCTGCCTCTCTATGTTTTTTTTTGTTTTGTTTTGTTATCACTTTCAGACGCTTTTCATTTACTTGTTCCCAGAACTTCTGACTCCTTGTCATCGTTACATAAACAAGTCATACTCTACAGCAGCGGGCAACGTTCTACGCTTTGTTGCACTGTTCTTTTTTACTTTTTTTTTTTTATTTTTATTTTATTATTATTTCTGTGCCACAAACAGTCAACACAATGTGAAGGAAGCATGGAGGCTGGAAGGGGAAAACGAAGGGCTAAAATCAGCCTTTGTTTTCTCTGAGGAGCCTGGCAGAGAGGTGGAATTTGATGCTTAAAAAAAAACAACCAAAAAAAAAAAAATGCAGATTTTGTTTATATCAGTGTACAGTCAGTAGATTAAATAAAAATAAAATTATGATTTCTTGCTTCTGGGGTTCTTTGCTTTGAAGCCTGGAGAGCTTTCAAAACTTTGACATCAGAGGAAATTTGCCAGGTAGCTGCCTAATTACACCTCCAAGGCGTAAAAAGGTATAATAGATTTTACCTTTTTTTTTTTTTTAACAAACCCGAAAGACGCACTGTGCTTCCTGAGCCTGTGTCCCTTTTTTAAAAGCGCAAAGGGATTAATCGTAGTTTTCAAAACGAAGGTGTTGTTTTTAAATGCCAACTATGATTGGGAATTAAAGCCACATGGGCTCCAATTTGGGCAGCTTTTCATTTTTTGTTTTTCTTTCTTTTACCATATCCGGTCAGAATGAGCGGAGGAACAGCGGCCATGCAGAAGAAACCAATGCTAGAAGTCAGAATCGGTGCTAATTCATGTAAAACATGAGGGAAAAGACGATTAATTCAGTCTTTTCCATTCTTAAAGTGAAGCTGCCTTTTTGTTTCCTTGTCATTTCCTTCCTTTCAAATTTCTATTGCCCCGCAATCCAATAATATTTAATCATTAAAATTTGTTTTAGCTGCTGAAAAGAACCATATTATATTTGCATTTCCTTGCCTCCAGTCAAAAACGTCTTAGCATAATGAAATCCGATTCTCCTTTCTGCATATTCAGGAGTTATTTCTGCATTTCAGAGTGGGAGGATTTCAGTAGGAACACCATCCGAACTTAACCGTAGCATTCAGATGCAGCGGCCTCGCGTCTTCACAGATTCAAATCACCATATGGCATCACTGCCTGTTCTTCAGAGTGAAAAATAAAAAGCTCCTCCGACTAACTGCATGTAACGTTTTGTTAAGGCTCACACTCGGGCGAAGGTAGAGAACGGAGAGACAGCCATGTGAAGTTTGTGCAGATTACGTAAGAAAACACGGAGGGTGAGATTCAAATGTGGCGACTGTAACGTGACAATAATCCGCTGTAATTACATGTGGATGAGTCATTATTTGCGTTTGCTTATCTCTTAAGATACTCATCAAGCAAAAGCAACTGGCGCGTTCAATGAGCTGGGAGACGGAGACGGCGTCACCTTCTGAATGAGAAGGACTTGCTGCGGATAAAAACTGCGTGTTGGTGGCGTGCGTGCATAATTCTGCAAAAAACATCTTTTTTATTACAGTGCCTTGCTAGAGTACTGGTACCAGCCACCATGAAGTAAAGGATATTTGTGTTGTGGAAAAAAAAAAAAAAAAATCAGCGTGCTTTTGTTTAAATAATATTTGCTGAGTACATTCCCATTTTGGGAATTTTAGAGAATATCCGTCAATTGTCAATGAGTCGAAGTCATGAATTCCACTTATCAATACCAAAATAGTCCTTTCTAACATGCTACATTTAGGAGATGCTAATTGTGATCTGCTTTGTGAGCCTCTAGCTAAGCTACGCCCTAAAGAGGCGTGTCATTTCCTCTAAACATAGCTCTCATTTGCATTTCCCAACATGTCATTTCCTTTAGGTTCAGCTTAGCAACCAGCTAAAAGAGAAACACCGGATTTATTTATTTTTAGTTGGTAACAAGTAATTCAATTATGTTTATCCAACTTAATTTATTAAGTTAGTTTGACTTGACAAATTTAAGTCAGTCTGACTCAAATAATTTAATTTACTTCAAGTAAAAAGTAAACTAATAAAGGATCTTTTTTTTTTTAGTTTTTTTTTGGCTCAGACAGCCTTTATTTCAGAGACGTTAGACAGTAAAGTAGTTGATGAAAGAGGGGGACGACGTGCGGCAAATTTGCTGGCGTCATGACGTCAGATGTAGGATGCGAACAGGGAATTGAACTTAATTGTTAAAGTCTGGTATGAAGTTCCTTTAAGTTAAAAATGTGTGACTTTCGCGACACAAAAATTAAGTTGTCATCACTACAACAAAAGAATTGCATAAGATTAATGTAAATAAGTGCAACTTGGACTTCAACACTGAAAACTTCCTGTCCTCACTGAATCTGTGCCCCAGCGTCTCTTCCACCAGCGTTAGACGTTCCATTAACGCCAAAACAAGCGTTCTTGATTTCGTCTCAACACTGGCCAGCTCTCCTGTGTGACTCATCCCAATGGGAGTGATCTGGGAGTCCACCAGTCTGTGCGTGTTGTAGGTCTCACCAGTTGAGACTGGCAGTGTAAACACACGGCCTGCCACCATCTGTTATCCCTATCGTCCCCCGATGTGGAGCTTACAGCGTCTCTGTCTGCTCGGTTTGTAACGGTGGCTCCCGGGAGACGGCGCCGAATCCAGGGGCCTAACTTTTAGAGCGTCGCATATAAAGTATGATAAAAGCTTCGTCTGCTTAAACTTGTCGCGTTGATTCATCCTCCTGCTGCAATTAGCTGGGAAGGAGGCGACGTACACGGCATTCGATGCTGCTGTGAGAGATTGGTGTCTGAGCCTGCATTATTTACAGTGCGTGCTAAAAGGCTTCTTGTGTTGAGACTCGACTGCATATCGTATTCCCTCTTGCATCTTTCTCACCCTCAGATGCGATCTCAATCTGATTCTCGCTGTGGATCTTTTTGGGTCCGGGCCCTAGCAAACCCCTGTAACAACAAGAACCTCCTTGTTTAATCCATCATTTAAAGGCATTAGTATAAGAGGAGCCTATTAGGAGAGAGGAAACAAAAGGCTGTCTGATCTTTCCTCTTTCAAGCGAGTGTGTTTTTCTTTTTGTTTTTTTTTTTCTTTGCAGGGTAAAAGTCTGCTGTAACCTCTCAGCCTTTTCCGTAGGTGTTAGGCTAAGGAGGTTAGCAATGATTTAGAGTTTTAAAGTGGAGAAACAGGAGACATTAAAAGCACTTGCTAATATGCTACAGTACATATCACGATTGTATTGCTTTTCAGAGAGGAGGATTGAGGAGCAGGGAAAGAAGATGCCACAGAGCTGAGAAAAAGCAGCTGTGTATCTCGGTTGGTGCTGATTTTTTTTTTCTGCTAATCTTCCCGGATGTCTTATGTCAAATAGATTTGCAGCTTGCGAGCTCCGATAGCTCACAATCGGAGCTCGCAAACATCAGCATCCATGTGAATGTGTGCCTTTGTGCGGTATGCATGCGCCGCGTGTGGGCGGTATCGCTGCTTCATCTCCGAAGGGGCCCCGGCAGCTCATGTGTCTCCAGCGTGATGGACGGGGCCCAAGTGGTTTTCCCAGTATGCTGCTGATACCGTCATATCAACGTGAAATGTTGATAGTGCGGCGATCGGGAAGTCGAAGGTTGTTTTATCCGGTGTTCCTTACAGGCAGTTCTGACCATCGATTTGTGCCGTGATTTTTGAGGGTTTGGGTTTCCTAACGATTCACCTGCAGCTCTATTCCTGTTGGACCAGAAAGATCAGACCCTTGGGATGGCGCTGTGTGCAGGGTTGGCCTTTGTGTTTGTCTCAAAACAGATTTCGAACAACAAAAAAAAAAAAGAAAAAGAAAAAAAACAAAATCAAATCTCGGATTTAAAATGAACTCGCATGTTGTCTTGCTGGGTAGGGATTGCAGAGTTTTCATTCAATAAACCCATAAAAAAAAATCAGTCTACTGTAGGAACGCCTCGCAAAAAGTATGGATGTCCACAGAACATTTCTCAGGCTGTCAATTTTGAACCCACTACATTAAACATATGAGTTTAATAGGAGTGCACTGCAGCACTCCCAATAAAACTGAGCTTTATTGTGGAAGTTTTTAGCCACACTTAGCATTTTTCATGCTGCGTGGCTTTTGGTAAACTCCACCAGAACGTCTGTCTTTCATCAAAGCTTTCTTCCATAAACGAAAGAGTTGCAAAGTACAACATTTTTTCATTCATTTGTGTGAACTCATTTTACTAATTATGTAACTTCCGAAAGCATTTGGTTGTACTACATTTCACCGTATTTTCCGGACTACAAGTCGCAGTTTTTTTCACAGTTTGGCCGGGGGGGCGACTTATACTCCGGAGCGACTCATGTGGAAATTAACACATCATTGTATCATGTCACATGTTATTTTCACAATAAACCTCAAGAGGCCTTCGGAGTTGTTCAAAAGCGCATCGAGGATGAAGATTTCGTTGCGTTTAGTGATTTGGAGAGACAAGAATGGTTTGGTAAACTTGTTAGCATGTTATGTTAGCATATCGTACAATTATTGAACCTGTTGTAGCCTCTATTCTATTTTTATTGCCTTTCAAGATGACATGTCTGTTCTTGATGTTGGATTTTTTCACATAAATTTCCCTCAAAAATGCGACTTATACTCTGGAAAATACGGTACTTAGGGAAATCAGAGAAAAGGTTCTCTGGGTCATTCTTTGCTCAAATGTTGCTACTAGGGATGCATCAATCCATATTTCCACTTCCGATAGCGACACAGATATCTGAGGTTTAGTATCTGCAGATACCGATGCAGAAAGTGCTGCCCTTATGGACGGAGCACAGTGTCTCTGATACACAATCTAGAAGTTTTTTTTTCTCCATATCGGGAGCAATATTGGATCGATGCATCTCTAGTTGCGACATGCATCTTTTTACAAGCAAATATTTTAGGCATTTTCTTTTAATAACCCAATGGAAAGAATGAGAACAGAGAAGAAAAACGAAAGCTAAATTAATAGAGAATGGTTCTTTCATATAAAAAGTTTTAAATATAACCAAGTTAAAAAAAATATACATCAAACTTTCCTTTTAGTTTTCTAACCCTTTAACAAGATTAGAGGTCTTCAGCAGAGCTGCTTTAATTTGGTTTGAGCGCATTAGGACTCCGAGTTGAAAGGAGAATTAGGTATCTGGCAGATGAGAGACCGGTTGACGCCGCCACAAGAGGTGTCTGATAATTGCATATGACTTCTTCAACAAACACAAAGAAGACAAAGGTGTTGAGTAGGAGGATAATAGAAGAAGACATCAAAGCGTCAGCGGCGGCTCTGCAACTCTCTGCTTTGCCGTTGTTGTTATCACAGCGCTGTTTTTGCTCCCACAAACTGCGCCCACTTAGGATAATGCGTCCATGATGAGGATTTTTGACATCAAAGTTATCGTAAAAGATGATACCTTTCAACAAAAAAAAAAATGAGATGTGAAATGAGTGATGCTGTGCCACATAAGAGCCGTGCGTTTGGTGGAGACGACCTCTGAAACCAAAGACTTTTTTTTTTTATCTACTTATTTATTTTGCTTTGTGCTATTAGTAGTTAAGCCTGTCTGCTTTTTAATGGCCTGTGTCTGGAGCAGCAGGGGATTCTTCATTGGAAAACTTAAACAAACCACAAGGCCTCTTTGCTCTGTCTGATTTGGGAGAGGGCAGACCACGATTGGCTATTATCTAGGAGAAGTTTTAGGAGACCACAGCCAGACCTCAGGTGCTCTGCCACACATGGAGGAAATTGAGCAAAAAGGGACGTAAGTGAGATGGAGAGCCACTTCCCTCCGGCGGGGAACTATCCCCCACTATTAGGTTGCCACACTTCTCTGCTCCTTTTCTCTCTTTCGCATCCTTCTCTACCTCTTCTGCCATCAATACTCTCCTAAACGTTTAGCCCAGACTAAATGTCTGAACAGCCTTAAAGTTTATCCATCTGGAATATCAGCTAAATCTAAAGCACCCGTTGCTTTAGATCAGGGGTGCCCAAACTTTTTGAGACCGAGATCTACTTTTTCTCTCACCAGCCGGCTGAGATCTACCTCGTGACACGAAGACATAAAGATTGTAAATGAAACCCTATTGACTCATTATCTATACGAATATACATCAGTTATATCAGAAATGATAAAGTGATAGAAAACCTGATGCAGTCCCTTCCTCATTCTGACACTGGGAGCAGGTGACTGGTTTCTCAGTCAGAAGCTGGTTGCAAACCAGAGGCCAGCAGGTGCCAGTCAGTTCTGGTGGAGCTGAAATTTGGTTTGATGACGTCAACATGAGAAACTACAGACTGATGGGAGGAACCAAAGAGCTCTGCAGAGCCAAAGGCAAATCTTCTGAATTTGGATTATAATTAATGTGATTTCACATAATTATTGTGGTAGAAGCCATTTGTTTTTTTGTTTTTTTTTAAACTTTCATCTGTTTCTTTTCATAACGCCTTCCAAACACAGATTCTTTCAGCCTAGAAACTGGTCTTCATGGTGCTGTTTGTTCAGATGAGCTACGATAAAATTACCAAAATTACTTTGATTGGTTTAAAACAATCGAATCTGTAGCTTGTAGCAGTAGCAGGGCAATTTGGAAAAGATATTGCATATGGGTACGTCTTTAAGGCAGTGTTCTACTTGTTGTTATGCACAGATGTGCTTATTCTAAATATGACACGCTCGCATGGCTGAGGGTGGCAGGCAACGCCGCGATCTGCCAGATGCAGCAGTTTGCGCCTGAACACCCTGAGGTGTGTGAACAAATAGACACTGCTCTGTTGCCTTTTGTTGACGGCACACAGGAGCAAGAGAGAGAGCAGACAGACTGATCTACCAACACTTCGCCCTCCTCCCCCATCCACCCTGACAAATAAAAGATGTGACCTGTCTGAAACTTAGCACATAAATAGACATATACCTGACTCATGTAAGTACTCTGTGCACACGCTGACCCAGGGGAGAAGACAGAGAGAGCAACATGACAGGAGCCGTCCCTGCTGTGTGCAGAGTGACGGTGGCAGGGTCCAGATGTGGAAGGCCCGAGGCGCACGGTGCACATGGTCCCACCTAAAACAAACTAACACCCTGATGATGTGGGAAAAGGAGAAAATTGATTTCAAGGGTGCAGTATAGTAAGACATAATTGTTTTTTTTGCTAACTTTCATTCTACTCTTGATTACAAATGCAGTGTTTTTCACGAGTTGGCGATCTTGTAAAGACGTGAAGGATGTGTTTGTGTTATTTGTCTTAACTGTGGATTATGTACATTATAAAAAATAAAGTTTTGAATTTTTATCACTGACTTCAGGGCATTTCTCACATCACTATTTACATTTCCATAACAGCGAGTGTCGTTCTTAAAACAAGTCGTACAGACTGCAAAACCTAGTTGATATCCTGCAAAAGTGTGGCTTGCTCAAAATCAATAGTTAATTCTCTCAAAAACAAGTATTTGTGTCAATGGAAGAGTCAGTGTCATCAAAATCAAAAGTCTTGACCCCACTGATTATGAACAAGAAGAAGACACTCATTTTTTTTCATTTTTACATTGTCCAATGTAAAAATGAAAGATCTTGTTGACTGAAAAAATGCTTAAGACAGGACTGTACACTATTTGTACAAGCATTTGAAATCCACAGTTACAAGGAGGAAGGTAACATCTGATTACAGATGTTTTGTAAACATCCAGAATGCAGCTGTGCAATGTCAAGAAAATACGCAATTGTGGCAAGGTTGCTAAGCAGATTGTCTCATTAATTGCAATTACTTCACATTGTCCAGGTTCTTTTCCTTAACCACAATCTCCCCTCAACTCTTTATAGGACTTACCACCTCGGCCGCCAAAAGTATTGGTAAAGTATGGGCATCAAAGACGGTAAACGAACGCCCAAGAGGCTGAAAATATTGCAAAATTACCATGCATGATGCTCTGAAGACAGAATCACAAATGTCTACCAGATATTGAATTCAGGAGCTCTTTTTCCTGGAATGCTAATAAGTTGGACGGGGCGTGTATATGTAGCAAAGCAAATACATAAAAACAGTCAATTTAAAAAGTAAGTAGCCAGTGCAATTTAAATGAAGTCCAAAGTCGTTCACTCTCCTGTTACGTTTATTGTTCAAGGAAAGTAATTAAGGACACTGGCGGGATCCCATCATGTTTCCCTCCAGCGTCAGTCCTGTTCACCTGTTTCACTTGAGCCTGACTGAAAAGGGTGAAAATACTGTAGGGTGGCTGCTCTAAGTCTGCACCTACAGGTCCAGTGAAGCAAAAAAAAAAAAAAAAAAAAAAAACTGCTTCTGTGCTCATTATAACAACCATGTGTCAAAGTTACATCCACAGGCAAGAATCCAGACCATGTCAATATTTCCTTTCCACATGTCTAACCCTCCACTAACTAGAGTTTGGATATCACATCAGGCGCTCCGCTCGTCATGATGGTCCCGGATAACTCTGCTGTCCTGAGGTGATAAGTGCAGGCCAGCTTTTTCTATTTTCCTCTGCAATTTACTACCCGCTTTCGGTCATATCTGTTTATATTCACAACACCCTTGTCAGGATTTATTCACTCCTGGAAGTTGTTACTCCCGCAATAAATTAGATCAATCATCATTAATCATTGTTCGGCACCGCTTTGGGCAGCAAGGGAGAAGAGGCTCCCTGTCACAAGTTATCTACAGCCGGTCATTTCAATACGAGCACAGAGGAAATGACCTTTGCCGGCGTCAGTAAGGTTTGGAGGGATGATAAAGGTGCAGCTTCAATCTGTCACACGGAGAAACTCTCACTAAATCTTCTTGCAGTTCTTCTATTTCTATAAATCCCCAACAAATCTGAGGTGCAAGATACAGATGTTCTTGTTACTCCACAGCGCAAAGCGTAAATGACTGACGATTTGTAAGTCAGCGTTTTCTCAATTCACTCGTGAAACATTCCTGGGTTTGTCATTGCTGACAAATCCTTGAGTGAAGGTGGGTGTGGTTGAACATATTCAAGCAGGACTTAGTACAAAAAGTAGAGTGCCTTTGGAAAAAGCATCACCATGTGCTACAATTACGTCTGCCAGTCATTTGAGGAATCTGGAGTATGAAAGTTTTGCCCATTCCTCTTCAAAATATAAATCAGGTAGTTGAATAGGAACTTCTTTAAGCAAATTTTTAAAGTATTGCCAGAAATTAGGTTTGAACTTTGACTAAAATTGATATGAATGTGGTATTTTCTGAAACCTCTTGGGGGATTTTCTACATTTTATTCACCTCTTGCCAGGATCACTAACCCTGCTGAACAAAAGCGTTCCAGTAGCATGATGCCTAACGGTAATTTTAGCATCTCCACAACTTTCTTCCCAAGATATTGACTATGCTCGTTGGTCTTTGTGATGTTCTGCGTTCATGAATCCTCTCACACAAACCTCTGAGGCTTTTGCAGAACAAGTGAACCAACATTGAGCTTATTTACACACTGTGGGACTCTGTCAACTAATTACGTCACTTCCAAAGATAATTGGTTACCCTGGATTTTATTTTGAGGTGTCAGAGTCTCCTTATCTGCATGCATGTTTATTTTTATTTTTTTCTATACCATATTTTTCTCCAAATAAAATTTTATGTATGTTTGTTCTTGTGCTTTGC
Organism: Poeciliopsis turrubarensis; assembly: GCA_010277015.1. NCBI lineage: Eukaryota > Metazoa > Chordata > Actinopteri > Cyprinodontiformes > Poeciliidae > Poeciliopsis > Poeciliopsis turrubarensis. Next base: position 6,166,313 of record VMRN01000010.1, on the reverse strand, counting down.
AATTTTATGCCATTTTGTGGTAGCTGCTAACACGAAGTGTCCCCACAAAATACACAAGTGTCTTTGTCTCCAACAAACAACGTATACCAGTAAGGATGTTTGTGCAAGGTGCTGCATTCCACATCCTGTCTTTCTACAACATAAGAATAGTTGCGCAGGTCAGTTCAAACAGATTTACTACACTCCATTTGTGTTTGCTCAATTCCTTCTCACAACTCACCAGCAGCAGAAGCCTTGGCCTCATTACGTCCATGTCTAGAATAAAGGGGATAAAGTTGATGCTCGTCTTAGGCACGAGTGTATTCTCTCACAGCTAGAAGACATGTCATCACGTTAAAGGCAATCAGCCGTCCGAATTACTCTCAGACAGGCAAATAAGTAGAGCTCTGTGGTTTATTACCTCACCTATTATTGTAAATAGACATCCAGCTGGTCCCGCAGATGAGCCAATTTTAGCCCTGCCTGTGCGTGCGAAGTAAAATAAGTCGGTTTTCCCCCCACTGTGACTTATTCCTGTACGTTAATATTAATGTCGCCGTCTCTTAAAGTGCTACTGAATGGAAATAAGGCCAGGTGAGGGATTTGAGGGGTTGAGAAAAGAGGCAGATAAAGAGTTAGAGTGAGGAGCTCATTTTCTTTTTCATTTAGTCCCCGGTGGTGATTTGGCGGCGCCGATCGATGCCGGGTGATAAATAAATAGAACAAACATAATGCGAATTGGTTTCTTTGAGATCAGCACGTATTAGAAGAAGGCTTTCCCTTTCCTTATCTTGCGGTGGGGGGGGGAGTAAGAAAGAAAGGAGAAATGTCGACGCTTCCCGATAATGCAGAGTTTATCACAGCAAATAAAGCAAACCCTTGTTTACTTAAGCGGATATCTCGCAACGTGCTTCTATTCGGAGTCGGCAGACGCTCGCTTGCCAATGTGCGGCACGATTCTAGATGTGAACGCGAGAAACACTTTCCCTAGGAGAGCATGTGTTTATGAATATTGTTTACTGACACTGTTATCCCTCGGCTCTTTGCATGCGGCGAGCTAAAATGCGCGACGGCTCCCTCTTTCCTCCTTAACCAAGCCAAGGAAAGAAGCAAAGAGCAAGTATCACCATACTATTTATGACTCATTAAGAGAAGGAGGACATTAATATTTTATAGCTCTTAGACCACCAACAAGTGTTGGAGTGGATTCAGCGAACAGGCAAAGGCCTTCTTTCTCCCTCTCTCACAACACACACACACACACACACACACCTACACACGCACTATTCCGACTGCGCAGGAGTATCCTCAGCTGCATTTATGCAGCAAACGATGAAATCCACACCCAGCACCACAGTGTAAATATACATGTGCTTACCTCACCGATACACACACACAAACACACGCATGCGCACGCACACACACACGCACACACACACACACAACACGGACCCTCTGGAGATATTTTAATTGCAGTCTGCTGGAGGTGACGCAGCGAGGAATCAGACATCAACCCCCCTAGCCAAGTCTTCCTCTCCCTCTTCCACTCCTCCCTAACCTCAACCCTTGAGCATAATTACCGCTCTATCTACAAACAGAGTATTGGTTTCCTCTAACTAAAGAGCAGCAGGCTCCTGCTTCCTCCTATCACTCGAGACCTTAGCTCGGTCGCCTCTCCTAATCATCCGCTAAAAGCCTGAACTATATCAAAGGGGATTTTACATGCAAGGGAGAGAGTTTCGGTGTGTTCTCTGGCTCGAGCGCTCATTTGTGTATATGCATGTGTGCAACCTCCCCCCCCCCCCCCCCCCCCACCCCGCACACACACAGCGGGTATTGTGCTTTAGATCAAAGCTTTAAACCCCTCTGGGCTTGACACACTCTAGCAAGGCTGCTGCAGTGTTGACTTCAAGCCGCAGTAATTCTGCTTATACTGTATGCTGCTATTTAAAAAAATAAAAAAAAAATGAGTGGAGAGTGAGCTTTTTTTGTACTTTGGGGATTTCACAATTCTTTCATTGTTCTGTAGAGGCTGTGTGCAGATGTATGGGGTTGATGAATGTTTTTGGAGCGTATATGTTCTCTGGCTTGGGATGAGAATATGATATGTTCTCAGTTATCGATCCTGCCTGTCACACATCTTCCCTGAAACCTTCCTATGAGTAGCCTGGTTTTTCAGAAAGATTGGATGGTGGAAAACCCTGAGAGCTTTGTTCAACCCCAGGCTTATAGTACCAATCAGTCAGTCGACTCACGATGCAGCTCAAGATTTATTTTTTAGCAAAGGGAAGAGGGAATTTATTTTTGCCTAATCTTAAATTCGTGTATGAGGAAAAAAAAAAATCCGAGCTTAGATTTACCTATTGAAAAGTCATAGGTGATAAAAAAAACTTAAATCTAGATGAGATGGCTCAGGAAGTTAAGGCAAAGCGAAAGTTTGAGAGGGAGACATTCAACTTCCGCCATCCTGAAATGGCTCAAGTCTCAAAAACAACATTGCAGTAGGGCTGGTTGACACGGCTGCAAAACCTTTTGCAACACATTGATTATTATTGATTAGCTTTGTGTTTCAAATACTGAAATACTGCCAAACCAGTGGCTTTGCCTTTCCTGTTTTAGCCACGCCATTGTTTTTTTTATTGTTTTTAAGGAGTTATGAGGCACGGTGGTAAAATCTTAAACTGCTGCTGCCCAGGTTACTCAACAGGTTGTTGCTAGGTAACCAAAGATCGAGTGAGTTTGCTGATGCTACCAAAACCGGACATAGAGAAGGGACATAACGGGCCACCAGTGATCTTCCTGTTTGAAACCCGTGCGGTTAACGGAACGTGTCGTGCTTCCAGTCAGAGCGGACGTCTCGTATGAAAGAGAAGTGCAACTACTATGGTGCTTAAAGTGAGCACAGTCTGATCAGGTGGTTTGCCTGGAAACACTTCACATGTTCCGTCTTCAGTACATTTTACAGCTCGGTCATTGATGGAAGCTAGCTTCTGTCTTCAACATGCAAAATATCAAACTATCTGCATAAACTAATGCAGTGGGGGTTATTTTATGTTTTATGTTTATGATAAGTAAAAGTAGAACAGATATTGTCCAGCTGAGAAAACACCCCCAAACACAGGTCCTATTCTGGCACTCTTGGGACTTTATTTTATTAACTCACAGGGGTATTAAGTCTTTTGATCACACACCCAAAATACCAATATGTATAATAACTTCAAAACTTTAAATTCTCAAAAGCTCAATTCAAGAGGTCTGTTATGGCTCAGGTTTGAAAAGGAAGGGATAATCCGTCTGCAGAAGGTGACGGGGAAAGGTGCAGGTACTTCAAGGCTGGTTGTGTTAAATAAACGTACTCTGCTCTTGGCAACTCTTATCTCATCTAAGGAGTCTACAGTCCACTGAGATGAACTCTTTGGACATCAGAGTGGCATTTCGAGCACATGAAAAATAATTTTTTCAGGTCCACTGCCTCAAAGGGGTTTGGTGTAGAAGACAAAGGAGATGAAGAGATGCTTAACTCTGTTCACGGGGGTCTGTGAGGTAGTGGGTCAGACCACACAGGAACCTTTTGTTTCTTATTCAGATGTTCGACATCTTTCCCCCCCCCGTAAAACCTTTGTTTGTTAGCCACAGGAGAGCTTATGGAGTAGACAAAGAAGACTTTTTGAATCTCTGCTGGGTTGCAGATGTACAGCCAAAAGGGACCCCTGTCAATGTCTTTTTCTCCGTCTCTTTTCCATTTCAGGACTCCTGGTTTTAGCATGGGAGCTCCTTGAATGACAGAGTGGGCCGTGACCTTTCCAAAGCCGGTTCACACCTGCCGTTTCAAGCCTTCTGATCTTATGATTGCCTCTGATCTAGCCCTCGCTGGAGCACCGAGAGAGCTTCTGACAAACAACATCCCACTCTGATCCAAAAACGTTTTCCCAAAACGCAGGGAAAGGGAAAACGCGGCCCCGAAGAACTTTCAACACCAATTCTTCACCCTGCAACTTCACAAAACAAAATTCATTTGTTTGCTATGCCTCTGAGGATTTTGGTGGATTGCTAATATGGCAGCCTTGCACCTGTAAGTGAGGTGTGATGGCAGCATAATGTGAACATAAACTAAAATTTCACACTTTTGCCTTCCGAATACAGCGCCATATGCCTTTGTTCTCAGGTGTCAAAATCTCGTCTTCATCAGACAGCACACTGAAAAGTACATTCAATCCATACGAAGTCCATGTTTTGATTTGACAGTGGAGTACATTCCTGATGAGGTTGCACTCACCTCTACCATTTGCTTTTCTCTGGCTTTGCCCTTCATTTTGCACCACTGTGCTTCAGTCAAACATCTTTTTTTTTTTTCCCCCCCTGAAAACACCACACAGTCTCTCTCCACCTTCTGGCCAGGAGAGCTCTCTCACAGGGAAGACTTCAGTAACACCCTAACACTTCGGGGAAAGGGTGAGTTGAAGGGAAAAGTGTAAGACAAAAGGTGAAAGCGGGGAAGTGAAAAGAAGAAGGTACACCTGCCCTCGTCTCTCCTGGAGGGGAGATGATATCCTGATTAAAGCAGGATGTCGAGCCTGGAAAACATTGATCACACACACAAAAAAAAAACTCTTAACCTCAGCTAAGGTGTCCCAGGATGTGGTAGATATTAAAAAAATCATGAAGACTTGTTCCTCACTGTTAGGTCAGGGCTGAAGACAGCAAAGAGGTGTGAGAGAGGAAGAGTAAGCCAATGCTGGTGGATGGGAGGAAGACTAAGTGTTCCTGCCAAGCGGAGCGTAAAGTAAGGTCAGCAGAGCTGCATGAAAGCGCTGAGAAACACCGAGGTGAGAAAAGAAGTCCCTCAATCCATCACTTTAGCAGAACTCACTGATCCAAGACTGATTCTTGTAAGTCATCAGAACAAATCTAGGGTAATCCAAAATGATGATTGGGCTTAATAACAATCTCACACGGCTGCTATATCTATCACCATCCATCCATTCATACTCTTCTGCTTATTCAAGATCAGTTTGAGGGGGTGAAAAGGTCAAGAAGAGAAACTTAGTCATCCCTCTCCCAAGTGAGGCTGTCAAAGTTTATTCTGGGAGATCCCAAAGCAATCCCAGGCTCGAGAGAAACACTTCTCACATGGCTGGTACACAAGGACGATCATGGCTTGAAGATTAGAATAGAACCGAAGGGAAATCGCAATAGAGACAAAATCTGTGCTGGATGTTCCCAATTTTAAAATGTGACCTCATCAGTTAAGCTTAAGCTGATGTCCAGTGATCTGTTCGGTCTCAGAAATTATGGCACATCATTTGCATAGCAGTCAAAGTGGCTAACTTAACATGCTAACAAGCCAGCTAACCCTTACAGAAGGAGACCATCATCAGAAGTCCAAATCCAAAGGTTTTTAATACAACTTCATCAACTCTCAAAGTGCATTGAAAGGGTCAAAGTGAAGTAAATACTACAGGAATATTTAAAGTACTAGGACATAACTCAATTAGCAGACTAACACATTTTAGCTTAAGGTCAATAACCCTGATTATAAGGCCACATGCTGGACCACGTTGGTCTGCTTCTAAAGCTGTTGGTCCCACATTAGTCTTTTCCGAAAACAAAGAGTCCCATTTTAAAGCGCTTTTAGGAGAGGGTGACTGACTTCTCAAATTCATGGGATAAAACTGGTAAGTCGCTTCAGGGCTACTGGATTTCTTCTGCTCCCATTTGTTTCTCTTTTAACATGTGACAGCAATAAACACAGTCTACCACCTGTGTCATTCTTTCACTCAGATTATACTGTGATCAGTTGAAAGAAAGAGTCATGACTGCAAGGAGTTGCACACAAATCAAGCTGCGGCTCTGAAACTGAGCCTCTGTGTTGAAGAAAAAAGGTACAGCCTATGTTTGAAGTTAAAATGCTCCAGCGCATGTTCTGGTTTACAGGCTACAATATTTTGCACCTTACAGGAGAATCCTGGACTCGTCTGGGGAAAGAAAAAGAACTATTTGATGGTGTGTATGATCCCACGTAAACACACTCCTTTCACAAATGGGATCATAGTCCTAATGGAGTTGACAGGGTTCCCAGTAAGTGTTGCTGCTCCTTAGAAAATGACTAGCAATTTGCCAAAGTTGCTGTTGTTCCCGCTCTTGAGCCCTGCGAGCTTTGTGATCATGATGAGATGTAGAAAATCGGAGGGAGCAAATGGATTTTAAGAGAGAGGACAGCTCCGAGGAATCGTCTAACAGCTGAAGATACATGCCGGCGAGCGTGACTCTGTAAACATTTGATCTTCCCTTTAGTTTCAGCTGGGTGTACCATAAAAACACCCACTGCAGGGAGAACATGTGATTCTTTGCTAAAGTTTTCCTACCCCTTGAACGCGTTCGCATTTTCTCATGTCACAACCAGAAACATTGATGTGTTTCATTGGGATTTTATGTTACTGACCAACAAGGTGGATTATACGTTTGTGAAGTTCAAGGACGACGATGAAAAAAAAACATGATACACATTTTTATTTATCCCCTTTTAATCTGGTACCATAATTAAGCAAATCTGTTTAGCCTCACCTTGACACTGTATTCTCAGTAACTATAGCTTGATAACTGTTCTGAGTACAACACAGCCAGACACAACATGTTAAAAAATAAATGAATGAATGAAATACCACAACAGAAGTTGGCTTCAGAAAGTGTTTACCTGGGGGATAAAAGTACAAGTGCATAGCACACTTTTCAGTACTGTTTAAAAAAAAAAGAAAAAAAAAAAGATTTTAAAATATGTATCCTTTTTCCTCCTTTTGACATTTATGGACTAATATGACTGGTCCGTGAAGCTCAGTAAACTATATTAAAGATTTTGATTGAAAACGTGACTAAAATACAAAAGGAGTGTAAGTGGCTTTGCGAGGAACCATAAAAACATTTCAGAACTCCTCCGCTTTAGAAAGCAAAGAGCGACAATCGCACAGCCGGTGCAAAAGAACCTTTTTAAGTGTTTCAGCCAGGAGTTAACGTGTCACGATGCAGGACGAAAATGGAGGCCACTGGTTGGCTTTAGCCTTCCCCACAGTGACTTGAAATCAGATTTTTCTCCAGTTAGGTTAAAAGGTCTGTTGCAGACTAAATAAATAAATGTGAAACTTTAAAATGACAAGAGAATAAGCCCCTTAATTTTGCCGCGTGCTAACAACCAGCCCCGCAGCCCTGGTCTGTTTACTCTGTGCACCATATGTTGCCACTCTGTTTCTGCTGAGTCCATCTACTCTTTGAGTTAGGATCCTGGAGTGACAATTTGTGCAGTCCATTAAGGGCTGATGAATTGGATTTAGATCAGCAAACTGGTGCGAACGGTGGGTCTGATCGAGCGAGCCGGCGGACCCACACATCACATCCCCCCATCGCCCCCCTCATTTGTGCAGCTCTGTGAATGAAATTGTCTCAATGTTGGCTCGGGTTTTTTGAAGCGTACAGCCAGTAGAGCTCATGCCTGTATTCACAAAATAAACACAATAGAGTCTTGGCAGTCTGACTGACATCTACAACATGTCATAGAACGGGCTGAGAGCACACACTTTTTCTTTTTTTTTTGTCCGTGTGTGTTTTGTTGTTTTTAAGAGACTAAAGGTGCTTTAATCTCACCAGCGTGTTTCTGAATGACGAGGTCTCAAAGAAACGCGGGTTGCAAACCCGGGATTGCGTCGCTAATGCGATCTTGTACATCCAGCAAGCAGCTTTTAATGCAACATTAGGGACAAGGCAGCGCTTGACACTTACATGCTTTTGATCTGTCAGTGCTACATGCTGCTTTGAGTTTGAACATAGGGAGTGGACTATAGCGCGGGTATGTATATTGCATCAAAAATGACTAAATTATTCAAAATCGGGGCATGTTTTAGCACAATAACTGCACGTCTACATCATCTGTAATGCAAGTTTTCATGTGCTAATTTGGAAAAAAATGATGATTTATGTTAGAACAGTTTACTGAAGACCCCATGGTGGCGAAACAATAATTGGAGCAAGATTTTGTACTGAAATTTAGATTTTAAATTAAATTATTAAATTAAACTTAAATTATAATCCCCTTGTAAAGTGTTAATGAGTGCGCGGTGTGATTAATGCCTACTTAATTCCCTTCTGGCTCTTAAAACTGCAGCCCCTTTCTGTAGTTTGCTTGAACAGAGCAAACTGCTAAATGCTGATGGTGTGTTTGATATATCTGCCATTATTAGAGCTGTAAAGCAGAACTGCCATTGGAAAACATCCAATTTGGTCCATGCAGTTATCCACAGAGTCTGATAAATGGGTTTTAATTACAAACAACAAGAATGAAGCAAGAAAGAGAGAGAGGAGGAGGGTTTTTTTTTTTTTTTAATAAATATTTGCCTCACTGGCTCATCTACATTTCCCATCAGTAATAAACCAACACCAAATCATTTCTTATTCGTTCTTGAATATTGCTGATGGTAAAGTCATAAAAAAAGCAGGCACAGGAGTGTTTGCTTCAGGACTAATTTTGCAACCAGACGTAACTCTTCCACGTCACACAAACGTTTAGCCTCTTGAATAAATTTTAGATGGCAAACATGAAATATGAATAAAGAAACTGCCAGATATCCACCAGACGGGAGGAAAGGGGAAAAGACTTTGGGGATTTTCAAATACAGATTAACATTTCAAATTGACACACTTACGCACTTTGAAAATGCAAAGTGCAAAGGGACTGGAGTTAGACACTGGTGGACTGCCAATGCCACATGGACGACTGGGACACCACCAGTGGACAGTCAGACCACTGTAAGTAAATTTGAACTAAAGAGATTAGACAGTGAACTCCAACACATCAGGGAAAGAACAGGTGTTGGAAAAACCTTCGCAGTCAAACCTTGAAAACAGGAGGAACGTTGTGGTTTTTGTCCTCAGTAGGCTAAATCCTCCTGCAGAGACGCAGAAGGCCCAATTGGACTTTGGTCGTCCAATTCACCTGTGTTTGTGGATCTGGGGGGCTTGACCATGCCCCTTGAGGTAATGTATTGAGGATTCAAGATTTTACAGCTGCTTCTATCTGGTCATCTGCTTTTTGTATAATGACAAAAAAAAAAGCTTTGTCGATGTTTTCAGGTAAAATAAGTTCCTGGTGCAGATCGTACTGTACCGTCTCACAGGTTCTGCTTGTAGTGATCACAGACAGAAACTATGAGTAGTCATGAAGAGCTCGTCTGGCTTGGGAGCCGCTGGGTCTCATCTTTGCTTTTTAAAGATTATGTGGTTTTATTGATGTCTTAAAACAACGATCATCAGCATTTGCTGAAATGTTTTGCTACCAAGTGAGAGGCAGCACTCGATACAGTCAGATCCCTTTAGTATGAAGCAAAGGTCCTCAGCTGTAAAATGGTAAATGGCTCCATCCAGATGAAGACTCTTTATCTCAAGAGGATTGGCGTAAAGGATGCCAAGAAGGATTTGAACATTGTTAGGTCTAGATTTAGCCTTGAAGATATGGAGGGGAGCTCTGTCACAGCAGGAGTATTGGAGGGAAGCTGCTGGTCCTCAAAGTCGTCACCTCCAGTGGTTCAGACGTATCAAGGGAGTGTTTGGTGGGCTTTTGGTGGACCATGAGGGAGACCCATAATTACATATCTCTTCTGACCTTCAGATGCCCCTGTTTTGAGGGGGAGAGGGTTTCCTGGGCTTTCCTCCAGGACGCGTTGTCCGAGTGACCAAATCTAATAGGTTGTAGTGGGTTTATGAATGGCTGGAAAAAGTAGCTCTTACTTTCATCCAACTTCTGTCACTGTTAGTGTTAAGGAGAATCATTAGCACATGTAAAATGGAAACATCCCACAACGAGAGCCCATCCCGCAAAACTACTTTGTGATGTTGGACGCTGCTGCTACGGCCATTTTTTCATAAAAGTCCACAGCAGTTTTGTCCAAGTGTTAAATTGGAATTTCTTCAGTTTCTGACTGAAAAAGATTGAAGTCTCAGAAAAGCTGAGAGGAAACTTATCACTTCTCCACCACTTAGTCCAGTCCTTATCCTGGGGTTTAATATAATAAAACGTTTCCGGCTACTGGATCTCTACAACAACAAAAAAAAAAAACGATAAAAACCTCCTTTATACCTGTCCTGTGGTTCAAACACATGTTTGCATGTATGATTGCATTTAATCATACAGTACCAAAATAAGTGTAAGGCCTGATTTTTACAGGAGCCTATTCAAATGCCCGATATCTGACATCCCACCGAGCTGTCAGCCCCACCATGGGGTTTTAGGACTAATATCTCATATCGGCCGTGGATTAGTCTCCGTCTCTTGCTCTGGGGAGAAGTCTAATCTCGTATCAGAGGGAAAAGGAGGGAGAGGAGGCGGAAAAAGGAGGGAATTTGCGCTATTAATGTCTAACCTTTTAAAAAATGGATTTGCAAGTGTGACGAGATAAGGGCTGAAAATGATCCGAAAATTATTTCCGCCCTGTGACAAGTTCCAGGCAGAAGAGGACGAGAAGACAATCACTGGAAAATTAAACAGCGAGATGTCCCCTTTCATCCCGTATTACAAAATAATTGAGTGCAAAGGAACAACTGCAGACGCTGCAAGGATGACACACTTGCATATTGTTTTTTTTTTTTTGTTTTTTTTTAAATCCTTTTAGGATATTTGTGGACGGTTGGGTGGAATTCAGTGTATATGCGTCTTACCGCTGCTGTTGATGCAAGAAGCAGGATGAGTAGAGCTGAAGCAGAGTTTCGCTGAAATATGAGCTCAATTTTCAAAACACATTTCAAGAAATGTCACCTAGCAGAAAGCTTAGCGTTCCTGCACATACATTCTAGTGATTATTGCTGTACGAATTCATCCAGTTGTGGGAATAGAGCCCTGCGGTCTGCCGTCAGTCCAAACTAGTTTTACTTCCAACATCAACGAAGAGCCACCAGGAGCAAAATCATAACAATAGCTCTTTCCTCTTCTCTATTTTTCATTTTCATGGCAAAACGTAATTTCTCATTGAAATGAAAAGATTTGAAAAGAGAAAAAAAACAGGCGTATGTGGAAACTTATTTTCTCAGAAGCAATCTACTTGGAGAAACTACTCATGCTTGGAGTAATTATGTGCTGTCAAACAACCTCAAATGTTAATGTATGATATAAGGATCTTTTATGAGAAATCAGGACAGTGTAGAGCAAAGAAAATGTTGCTCTCCAGTTCAGAGCTACGAGGCGTTTGGGGTGGTGGGGGGGAGGGGGTATTTCTATCAGGTTTAATCTAGTCACAAATTTGAAGCTATTGTTCCTTTGCACAAAAGGTCAAGCTCAGTCAGATCGGATGGAAAGCATCCGTGAACAACAAATGTCAAACTTTCCCACACATTATCAGCTGGATTTTAGTCAGGACTTTGACTGAGCCATACTTACATATGAGTATGTTTTGATTCCCAGACATTAGGCTGCTGCATGTTTAAGGCTGCTGGTGTTTGTCACCGTCCATCTTCCCTTCAGCTCTGCCCAGCTTCCTTATATCACGGGTTATTGGAGTGAAATGGAACTAAAAATTGTACACTTGTATTTGTGGAACATTTTGAAAACCATTTATCATCTTGCAATTCACAAACATATGCTACTTTGCTGTGGGTTCATCACATGAAATCAGAATAAAGTGTAATTTAAGCTGTAAAAGTCTCAAAGGGCATGAGAACTGTTGTATGGCGCTGTACTTTCAGCACTTAAATTGTGCAAAAATAGAAAGTAATTTATATTATATGTTGCATATTGATCACACAGATTATCTTTCTCCTAAAGAAAAACAAAAAAACAAACAAACATGTATTTTCTGGTTTCCAAGAATCTGACTCAGGCGCATAATAAATTCGCGTTGAACTTGTTTATGTAAGGTGATTGTGATCCTCAGCCGAGCTCGCAGTTTGCAAAACAAACACTAACATGAACAACTAAGAGACGACGCACAGGCATGTTGATGTGAAGGAGGCTAAGCACACACTTGGGGCTCTGGGACAGATGCAGTACCTCAGCCAGCTCATCAGCGTAGCTGCAGGGAAAGTTTGCATGCATGTTAAAGAGTTCCCTGCCTGTCAGATTGGTAATGAGCCCGGCTCATGAGGACCTAATGCCCGTTTCTCTTCGCCCACTTTTACAGCATCACTCAGATCAAATGAATGCCATCTGTCTGGCCCGGGTCCAGCAGCGGTCCCCACTGCAAGCCTGCTGGATTCCTCAGCCAGATTCGTCCCAGTGTGTCCGTTCGCATTCGCATAAGCTCATTTTCTTGTACGTCGCTCTTTCCTCCTAGACATGCATGGTCATAGAAACAGCTGCAAGCAGAGAAACATGAACGCGTCTAGGTGAACAAAAGGCTCTGCTCTGTGTGAGATGAACCAGTAAATGATGATCAATGGTAGTCTAGAACTGGATAGAGGTGTAAGACTGATTGGCTGAACTATCTCTTCCAATTGACAAAGAAGAAAGGCTGCAGGAAGAGCCAAACATCCAGGGAAAGAGCTTCTCCCTCTCTGCTCAGACTGATTGCATAAACACACACACACACACAAGCATCCTGCCCTGAAAACAATGAGAGATTAGTACGATTAACAAATCAGTGTCTGTTGCATTAAAATTTCACATTTTGTTGCGGGAGCTGAACTCGCTTTACCACGGCAAGAGATCAAAACAGTTTCTAAGCCCTGGCTGGAAGTATCATAAGTATGACTGATATCGTCACACATCACACCTCTGGGTAGACAATAGTGGTGTGACATCAATCAGTATCAACTGTTGGACTTTCATCTCCTCCAGCTCCAGGTTTTCCGCCCAAAAGCTGAGGCAGTGCGAAGTTGAGGTGAAAAGTTCACAAGCCAAACTTTTCTTTAGCAGAGTGAGAAATTCCAACAAAACTGAGAGTCAACTAAATGAAATGGAGTTGAGATTTCAGTTTCAAACAACTGGTCGAGCACACACTAGCATCCCCGGTAGATTATGTTGCCATCTACAGAAAGAGAGTCACCTTGACTCACAAAAGGTCATTTTTAAAGAAGCTGGATGTTCATATGTCCAGGCAGGTAGAACGAGTGAAATAGAAAAAAAAAAAAGGTACAAAAGTCACAGGGAACTTTGAGAGGATTGTAAAGCAAAGCCCATTCAAGTGTTTGTGGGTGTGAACTTCAGCTGGAGTCAGACCTTCAACGACTACCACAAACAATTGTAACCTTGACATGGACTAAATGTATTTTTTCCACTTTACAGAAGTAGATTCAAATACGTTCCAGCTGGTAGATTTCCTGTCACACAACTAAACGTGCAAAAATGCAGCATCATGGCAAACGTTACGATTTCAATCTGACTGCGTAAAATATTTGCATTCAGGTACCTAGCAGTCAAGAAACTAGACTGCAGCGTGCCCTCAGCTTAAGAACGATGAATCATCACTTGCCTGGTTCAGACCGATGGGTCCACTTCAGGTTGGATCTTAATTTAACATAAGAAAACGTGGTCATCATGACGGGTTGAAACATGAACCAGCAATGAGCAATTTCACAGGTCAATAGCTTTGCAGCTTTCGTACAAGCTTTTTCTGATGTTTCACATTTTGGCGTAATTACAGAGAATTACCAAGCATCACAGGGACCACCTGGTAATCGAAGTCAACAGTATTTGTCATTTTACTCTGGCACCTTATCAGTAATGCTACTGGAATATTCAACACCAGCGGTGTCAAAATCAGTTCTCATTTGATCTGCTACCTGCATTAAACGCAGGTTACTTCAAAAAATGTTACATTTATCCCAATTCTGGAAACTAAAGAAAACACAAACTACTGTAAAGATTCTCATTTTGTTTGAACAAGACTGGATTTATCAGTTACTGAATCCTGTAGCTACAAAACCAACAAGAAAAACCTTCTGACACAAACATCCCGGGATGGTGCGTCTCCAAACAGCAACTCCTACACTTGTACTTTCTTATCCCACCCCTCTTTTATCTCACTTTACAGACTCTCTGTGAACCAGAGCAGCACTTATCTTCAGGATTTATTTGACGGTGCAGAGTTTGTTCTGCAAAGAAGCAGCAACATGCTGGGATAGTGATGAAAGAGGTTTATATCAGAGTTTTCTAATGGTACTGAAGTACCTGGGTATGATAAGCACACTGAATTGATGTTTTCTCATCTATGAGAAGTAAGTTGAACCTACATTATCTAGCTTAAAATGACACGACACTATCCCAATGAATATTATGGAAAATTAACACATTTTGATGTTTAGGATTCATTTATGCAGCTCCACTGTTGGGGCATTGAACATATTTATCTCTCTTTTATTTGTTTTCCACAGTTTTGTCTGCTTTTCGTTGGCATACTCAACGAAGCCACGGCACCTGGTCGTTCACCACTAAACTTTTTCTAGCTGTGCATCATCTCTCACTCAAAACAGACAATGTAGAAGATGCTTCTTCACCTGTACCGGCATTTACACGATCCCTCTGTGAGAGCTCGTTTCCAGAGAACTGCACCAACACCAACTTTCAAAAGCTGGACTAAAACTCGGGCTTTGGGTGTTTCAATTCCTCCAGCTAAGAATGACAAAATAACAGCAAAGAGGTCGATACAGGGAATCTCACTCATGTGAACCCTCCAAATTGCACTAACATCACCCCACCGAGACACAACACCAGACCCGGAGCCTGGAGCGGCTCCCCTGACAGTACGCCAACTCCTCTACATCCAAGCAAGGTGTGAGAAGCAGCAGCCACTGCTGCAGCCTTGCTTTATGTTGAGGTGAATCTTTGTCTCTTCAGAAGAAATACTGTCATCCTACCAGACAGAAGATAAGCGTAACACGCTGTGACATAAGTGACGAAGACAGGGTTGGATGATACTAGCAAGTCTCAGCTAGCTGCTCTTTGCCGACATGCATCGTGCACAAAGGAGGAAACTGGAGCGTCAGACAGAAATGCTGCTCCCTTCATTGACTATGTCACAAAAACAAGCCTGTGTTTTATTTAGGACTGGCACTGTGATTGTACCTGGGAGGAGAGTGGGCAATCTTTTCAGATGTGGGTGCAGTAAAATAAGGGAAGAGGGGGGAAATATATCACTGGAAGCTAATGTACATGAAGTGATCCAGAGGTCTTAGCTCTCTCTTCAGAAAAAGCTCTATGCAGTACTGTGATCTTTAAAAAACACACACTGAGATTTAAGCTAATTCCCATGCTCTCTACACGAGGTGAGCACTTGAGTTCAGCTCTGGCAACATTTTCCATGGCAGATTGTTGCCCAATTAGCCAAGGTTATTGAGCATAAGAGGGGGAAACAAAAATCAAAATGGAGACATTATAAAATACTTAGTTGACCTAAACAAATACGATGAAATGAAATGAGACCTCCGTCTGCTTCACACTGCAAATCAGTTGCTGTGACACAAGTCAATTACGTGGCTAAAAAAAAAAAAAAATGCTTGCTACAGTTTTTAGGGTTTTAATTTTCCTCACACTTCAAAGTTAGCGCAAGGAAAGTGTGTTGGTCTGCCACATAACATTCAAGCTTCTGGTTGATCGTGATCAAACTAAGAATTTCTCTGGGTATGAGTCCTAAAACGCACAAGTGTGCAGCTCAGTTCAGCAAGTATGGGTTATAAATGTCAAAGTGCTGCAACATAAAAAGCTCTATTTGTCCTTCAGAGAGGAGATTAAGCTCAAAGGCATTAATGTTACATCCACAAGGACATAAAGAGAAATGATATGATGGTAAGAGGAAAAAAAAAAAGGAGAGGTAATGAATATGGTTATGCATTTGTACAGTTCAAGCACTCTAATCAGGCAGACATGCCTTGCTCATTTGAGGAGATCTAAAAATCCACACAGAGGGGGAAAAAATGTGTCGTGATCAAAGACATTCTCCAGATTTCTCATAATGCAGTCAAGGATGGATTCTCCAAACGCTGTTGATGCCTTCCGGTAAAACAGAAGAAAGAAATAAAGCCTCAGAGAGGCATTTAATCCACTTTCACACCGAGCCGGCTAAATTTCGAGAAAGCAGGTCAAAAGGTCTTTTCAGTGGAAGAGCTTAGTGTCTCACAGCACCGAAACCTGTGGGATGTGGCGATGAAGGAGGGAGGAATCCGCTGCCTCAGAACAAAATGACCTATCCCTGGAAATAAAGGGCTTCGAACTTAATGGAAGTGTCACACCGAACACTGAAACGTAAGGCGGCTCCTGGAGCGGCGCAACTACACCGCGAGATAAGAGCGGGAGGCTGGGGCAGATCAGCTAATGGGCTAAAGAGAAGTCTGGAGCCCGACGAGAACAAAGAGTGAAAGTACAGTAATAGACGAGGCTGTGAGAAAGACAAAAGCCCCTGTGGGTCATTACGCCACAGACTGACAGACGCAGGTGCCACCTCATCCGTCATTCTCTCGCTCTCCTGCCCAACAACCACCGGGGCGCCGAGCCATGTTCGCCGAGCCCGACGTGTGGCGGAGATACTATTGGCAAATGAAGATACACGGCTCAGCCCGTGGATGCTAATTGTCCTCCTCCATTTCCAGCAGTCTGTCACGGTACAGTGTGAGTGAGTGGCATATTTAATCCAGGACACACAACTCGGCGCACTGTGCGTGCCGGTCGAAGTGGATTAAAATAAGAATTCCCGTCCGTTTACCGAGGCATCTGGCCGGGTCCGTATCATGTGTCGCTTCCCGTCCAGTTGCGCCGTGACGAACGTTTAGCCGTGACATCTCGACCGAACTTCCATTATTAGAGCGTCTGCTGTCAGTCGGGGCGGCGATAAGACAATACGCCTCTGTCTGGACACAGCAGCCGCGCGGATTTCAGCCAGACGCATCAGACAAGACAAATAGACCTCGCCTCACGCTGACAGAGCCCTCCCGGGTGGAAAATTTAGACAGACATTCAATCATTTACTTGACAAGTTGGGACATATTCAAGCGAGAAGATTTCTGTTTCCATAATTCCAAACCCCGTAATCCATTTGTGTCCCCTGTCAGGGCTCGGCTGAGTGATTCCCTGGACCCAACCGAGAAAGCGCCATCTTCTTGGCGGCAAGCTCACACTATTAGGATTTCCCTCCCCAACACCCCCCCAAAAAAAGGAAAAAGAAATGAATCTTTAGATGAAATGTCTCGCATCATTTCGTAAGAATTCAAATATCTTACTCCTCGGCTGCCAAAACCTACATTATATTTACCGGCCCCCTGACAAATACTGCTTGTGTGCCGTTTGGCTCCTTGCAGGGCAGCATACGGCGAAAAAGTGCTGCCTACTGCTGCTGAACAAACACTCTGGGAAGCCGGAATCAAAATAGCAAAACTGCAAGCTGGAAAACCGGAGAAATAAGCCGGGAGACATCATAAGGCTCTGTTGAGCAGAGGCATACAGCCGAGTCAGTTAATAACTCCCCTTTAACGGCTTGCTTCAAAGCAGAAATACCGATTTTTAACTCTAAATATTTACGGCCATAAACTGTCAGTGGAAGAACGGATCAATTGAGAGCAGACGTTTGCGAGGCCTCTGTAATTTTCTCTATTGTCGAAGAAAGTAGAACGGAAGCAAAACGAGCAAAAAGACAAACAAGAGTCAAAAATTCCCTTTTTTCTCAGCATGCTCTGTGATTTGAGTTTGTGGCAGAAACAATAATAAAACCATGAAAGTCAGCTTTCCCTGTTTGATGTTTACTGTTCCCAAGTTGTGAATCTCATCTCGCCGTAACATCTTTTCTTCATTTTTTTTTTTTCATGAAAAACGGAGAACATCCCTTCGTATTGCTGCCATTTGGATAAATAAACTCGCCGTCAAAGGTAAGCCCTCGGCAACAAGACACCGAGTCGCATTTTTTTTAAACGCAGAGGTTTTCACGCGGCGCTGCAGAGAAGCTCCTTTGCATCACAATCAGCCCGCTACATGTCTCTTTGCTCCATTAACATTAACAAGCTATTTAACCTCAGCGAGATGCTACTATAGGGCCTAAGAAGCCCACGGGTGATATAAAAGAAAACTGAATAATATACCACATGAAAAAAGATGGTGGTGTCATACAGTGAGTTAACCTTTATAGTGAATGTGCTGCATGTGGCTGGAGCTGCACAGTGGAGCAGTTGTTTGCACCGTTTCCGGGCGCGGCCGCTCTGCATGGAGCATGTTGTTTTTCTTCCCTCTTTACATGAGTAAACTCTCTCCAGGTGATTTATACTTCACTGTTTGAAGTTCAGTACAGCTTCTAGGAAACTGTAATTAGTAAACCATGTCGATCTGTATAAAAATGGCAGAAAACGGAGAGCAACATCTCCTTGACACTGGCTGTCTTGATAGTTGTCTTAGTGAAAACGGAGATAGAAAAAAAATATCCAAAGCTCCTCGTCAGTAAAGAGAGGCATCTCGGGGTCACCAAGACTCCAAACTAACCATTGGATGGTATGCACATGTGTTTCATAGTTGCGGTTGTCGAAAGCGATTAATGTCCAACCAACACATATGTAGACGCAAAGAGAGTTTGCAAAACTCCGCTGGGAATTTAAGTGCAGTATTGTACTTTGATCAAGTGACTTTAAAATAAAAAACCAAAAGCAAGAGTACCGTTGTTGGAGGACGTGTGACGCTGCCGACCTGCTTCTGCTCCAAACACCCTGGGAGGATTTGAAACCAAAAACAACGGTGGCCTCAGAAGAAACCTGGAAAAGGGTCATGCTTTAACTGTTGCTCAGTTACATCCGATTCTTCATTTATAAAGCCTTTGCAGCTCCTCTGCAAAGGCTTTTTCACAAGGTTCATGAGTGTGTTGTGTTGACCACGATCCCAGAAGTACAACGTGAAGGTCAGAAACTGATGTTGGGCGATTAGAGTAAATCAAAGGTTCTCTATCGGGTCAGGGGTTATGGAAAACTGCTTAATATTTAGTAGGGATGACTTATTGACTGCTCTCAAAAGTGTGTTCGTCCTGGATTTTATTTCCCTGTCGCCATTGTTGGAGTGACTGAAATGCCCACATTTTATGGTTGGGAAGGTGGTGACCCAGTATTTCTGGACGTACAATATCTGTTCAATTTCTGACTTCTCTTGGAAACACCAAACACTAGAAAAGACCGAGATTCATCTTTCTCTATCCGAAAAGGCATAAAGAGAAGACGAGCTCTGAACATAAATGTCTGGGAAAATTGATAAAAAAAAAAAAATAGTTCCACAAAACCGCTGGTCGTCTAAATCAAAGTGCATCAAGGTGTGCAGACAATGTCTGTGCAATAACTGAGGAGCCACCTTTGACCTGCTTGGTGCAAATTACCTGCACTGTATTGACGCGTATGGTAAAAATTGCTTTATAAAACACACAGTCTCTCTCACAGACACAGTGTAAATTAAGAACAAATCAATGGTGCCTCGTTTCCCGCTGTAGACAGAGCGGTGGGGCTCAGTAGTAAGTGAACATCTGATTACGGGAGACGAGGTAACGCCACACAGGCCACAGAGAGAACCCGTCCAGCCTCCACTTCTTTCTGTCGTCTCGGCGGGCATAAAAGGCAGCGTAATAGGATTCCAAAGCTTTTCCAGTGACTGCTTCCACTATCACACAGACATTTAAGTGCACTAATCCAAGACAAATTGTCTCATCTGAGCCATGACAAATCGTCCGAGGGGCCGACAGAGACAAGGAGGTGAGGGGAGGGAATGCCTGGTGCCAGCGCCCAGAGAGTCGGGTGGAAGGAGGTCTGGGTCGGAGAGCGCACTGCTCAGCACCTGGATCATCACGCAGTTATTGGCGAGTCTTTACAGGGAGCTGCTCTCATTACACTGAAGGGTCACGCTGCGGGATAAAGTCAAGTCGCCGAGCATCGACAGGGCGTCCACCTAATTTTCGGGGCAATTATAATCCCACGCAGACGTAGATTAGAGAATTTCAGTTTCTTTGTAGGCAAACAGCTGAATTTGAAGTTTCCACGTACAGGAAACGACTGAATGCGTTCATTATGACGGTTCATCATAAATGGTTTTACACGGTGAATTTTTAAAATGCAAATTGTGACGAAAACAAGGGGGGGGATTTCTGTCATTCCAGCCTTGGACAGAAACAATTTCCCTGTGCCTAAATGTAAATTTTAAGTACAGATGTCGAAAAAGAACTATTTCCACATGAGCCCGCGTTCCACGCTTCCCTTCCAACCCACAACGAAGGCGTCACTTATTCAACTAACTGCTGTTTAATTGAATTTTCTTTCACCATCAATTCTCACGCTAATTAGTCGCCGCGGTTTAATGAGAACGCAAATAAAGCTGATTTAATTGCAAAACAAAAACAGAAGGGAGAGGCTGCGCGGATAAGACGTCCATGTGGGCAGCGACTGAGGTACTGCTGCGCTCGTTTCTCCTTCATAACAAACAAACAGGCCAAAAAAAGAGAGAAAAATAACCTCCTTCACCTCAAAGAGGAAGGATTATTTCTTTGATGTTGGCTGTAAAATAGAAAAGCATGTTCCTCACCTTGTTTGTGGTGCTTGCAGTCGTTTTGACAACTATGGAAATAAGTAGAAGAGTGGGGTGCGTTTAGATTCTAAGTGGTTGAAGGTAATTTCTTAGCTTTGCTGGTTCAGAAAATTGTCCATTTTCTGGACCAGCCATCTGGTTTGGCAGTAGAAAAAAAAAATATATCAACCCGAATTTACCATGAATTACATCTTTTCTTAATCAAGTTGGCAATTTAGGTGCAACTCTCTTAATCTCCTTTGGGTTTTTCATCTCTATTTGCTCTTTCTGTAAAAGATTGACGATGGTCTTAGAAGCAGCATGACGGTGTTTTTAAATATATAAAAAAAAAGCAAAAGTATGTCTTAATTCACCAGATGCATCCATGCTTGTGATCACACTGTTGCTCAGCATTTTAACGTATGATGAATCTTGGCTAATCAAATTAATTACATGTTTTTTGGGGGGAGGGGTTTTCACCTCAAAGGCTTTCTAACACTCAGGGAGCATTATGGCACGTTGAACAATGAGCTCATTAAGATGCATTCCAATCATCTGGGATTACACTGCAAGACATTTAAGATCAGCACACATTCGGGGTTTACAGCATTTTCAGCCCATCTCTACTTTGTCTTCACGCGCAAGCGACGCTGTTGGGGTCAGAAGTTTGCATACAGCCGTCACAACCAGGGTGATCCACGTATATCTGGTCTCTTATTGATGGATTTCAACTTGCAATCTCAGTGCTTTTTCAATGCAGGGACTATGTGTAGAGATTTGTACACATAGATTATTGTACATACCAGCTCACACATTAAAATCCCCCTCTGACAACTGGTTAGCCATTTGACACCATCCTGCTTAAAGATTTAATTGCTCCACTTATTAGAAATCGTAAATCTCTTTTGAATATGCTTCAAAATTAACGATTGGTTTTTAACTATTGTTCAAACATTTACGACGGCCTTGAGGACAGGGTCGTATCAGAGGCTTCATGTTGGCCTTCTTCGTTCGATCAAAACCGGCTTTAATTTGTGTTTTGAATGGCTGCCCTGCTCCAGCACTCAAAGTGAAATTTCAACCATCTGACAATTAATTCAAGGGGAACTTGAAAAACCTCTCCTTCCTCATCTACCCACGTCGTGTGCTGCTCCCTCAACAGCTACATTTTGGTAAAATTACATCTAAATAATGTCTAAGTGCTTCAAAGAGGTCAAGGCTAAAATTTGTATATATTGGATGTAAAAGTCAATTTTTTTTTCTTACATTTTAGGAAGAATAACCATAAATATGTTTTAGGTGGCTTTGAACGTCGACTACATGAATTACGGACAGCACACCTTTTCCAGAAAAGCGACTCAGCTGCACATAAATATATAAGCTCAGCTGTTTTCATGCATTGTTTCTGCAGATTTTTTTTACTCTTTTTAATTCTATCAGACTAATTAAATTCCAGCCTCAGTGGCATTCAGTCAGATCTGTGTAATTTGTTCCGAGAGAAACTCTGAGTTATCATCAATGCCACTGAGGCGTTGCAGCTGGAAGAGACTGTAGTGATTGGATATTAAAATTCAAAACCACCTGAGATTTTATTGCAAAATCTGAACTTAGTCTTTGGTTGTTGTTGTTGTTTCTGTCAGCCTGCACAGCTGGACGTTTAGCTACACTAGAATGAAAAGGGTGTCGTTTCCATCGACCGACGCTCCGTATGACGGGAAGTGTGTTGTTATATTTACCACCACTCGCAACCTTTTTCAACTTTCTGTTCTCAGTCCACATAAAGTGCATTTCACTCATTAGAAAAATACCAAAGCTGATTAAAAAAAAAGGAATAAAGTGCATTTATACTGAATGAAATAAAAAAAAAGCAATGTTGTTCAGACAGAACAAAGATATCTGTCTGTTTATTTGGTGTAAGCAAACCTCTGGTCTCAATTGTATATGTTAGTGATGGCCAATATATTGGCACTAACATCTTGGTATCGACCGACATTACTCATTTATTAATGTATCAGTATTTGGTCACATGACTGACGGTGATGCAGCGCAGGACTGTGGGAGTTTAAGAAAGGCAGAGAAGCAGCGGTGAAGTCAGTAACATATAATATACAACACTGGTAAGTATTGTTTATCGACCATAACAGCAATATTAACAGCATATTGCTATCTGCCCAAATTTTCATATTGATGCATCCCGAGTGTACATTGTTCTTATTTATGAAGTTATTAAGTGTAACGTCATAAAATCACATTTGGGAGTGATTTAATTTCATCTGTTGAAGATGTCAAAACTGCATTAATTTCTTCCACCAAGCGACAAACTGTACGTGTTATTGGTACTCCCTCCCGGCCCCCGACGTTCAACAAAGTGCAGCAGGAGCAGTCAATAAGGGTCTTTGTGCATCAGCAGGGCCGGTGGTGAGCCCTCCAGCTCAGCGCTGGCAGGTGGGGAGAGTGCAGTGCCTGGCTTGTTTATGTCATGTCACATTCAGCTCATCTGTCAATGCAGTGGATTATTTCTTGAGAGACCAGAATTGGCTGCCCAGAATCAGGACGCCATCAATCTTCAGCCGCACAAGCAGAACACGAGGGGGCGGGAGGAGGGCTTTTTGCGATGCAGAGGCTCATGGGAAAGAGAGAACAGCGCCACGTCCTAAGCAGGTGACGAAGCAGACATCCCGCTTGTTACTCGACTGCGCGAATTTGTCACAGGACATGTCGAAACTTTGCAGCTCGTGTTTTGCCTTCTTTCCGAGCGATCGCGTCCCAAAGTTTTCCGGGGGCAGATCGGTTGATTTCTCTAACAGACACAACAAAACAACCGACGCTATCTCCACTTTGAAAGCCTCACAGCTGATTCTATCAGTCGATATCCACTGGATGTTTGTTGTTGTGTAACTTTATCTTTCAAACGGCCTGCTGAGGGACATTTAGCGTTTTAGAAGTAACGATTTCCTGGAAGACGCCTAAACCTGCGATGTCTGCTCAACAGCAAGGCTTTATTTGATATTTCATCATTGATCAGTTTTTAAGATGATAAATATATGACATCAGCTAATGGATGCTGCGTAGAACTATAATTAAGCACTTAAAGATGCACATTATGCTATAAACTATTATTGAAACATACTCAAAGCAAAAAAAGCTCGATGGATTTTTCAAGGCATCCCGTTTTTGTTTTTGTTTTTTTTTATGTCCGATACACTCCTCCCTATTTATAGCCTGGCTCTTTGGGCTCGGTGAAACCAGAGAGCTTCTCAAATTATAAAATCAATTCTAATTCAAATATTTATCATAGCATTTCAATTCGAAGAGAGAGGCTCTGGTTAGATCAGGTAGCAGCACTTTAAGACTGAGCAGGACTGATGTCGTCTTCACTCTCCTGGAGAAGCGTCAGTAAACCGAACCGTTCACCGAGGAGGACGATGGTGGTTTGTTAAGTGTCTGCAGCTTTGATGGGATTCAACGTTCAGTAGCATATCCACCAGATGTCTGTTAAAACAACAGTTATTTGTGTTTTTACGGGACTTGATCAGCAACGGGCGTGGTCATAGAAATGTTTGGAGGAACTGAGTGGAACTTGATGATTTTACATTGGATTGCTTCCTCCGCTTACTGGCGAGCTGGAATATCCACATCTGATCACAATCTGATGAACGGAGGCGGCTCGTGTGAGCTCTACCAGCTCACAGCGATTGCAACACTCTGCAGTGCAGACGTTAGTATCGAGTGAGTCAGAGATGGCTTTTTCCAGTTTCAGTGATTTCAGTGTCTAAAACGTAAGTCGGAAGAAAAAGAGTTGAAAGCAAGCAGCCTCAGATTGAATGCAAAGATCTACATCTGGTACAAGCACAGATAGCTGTTCTTATAAGGTTGGCCACACGCTAATCTCTAACAAAAGATGCGAAAGATAGTTCAACACATCAGCCATCGAGTCAATCTGTATGTTTGTTGACATGTTTTGAGCCCAAAATCAGAAGCTGTCTGCCACAGGACAATGATTCATACCAACATTTTACCAATTTGCTAAAAGTCATGTTGACTTGAAGCCAAAGCCAAATTCACTCATCTGAAGCCAGATGAGTGCGTTTACACTGAACTTCCTGTGTTGGATTTGGAAACATTGGTAGCTTTCAGACAGATCTCAGAGTTATCCCACATTTAGAAATCCTGAGATCAGCAGCCTTTTCAATTCAAGAAGGCATTGATATCGTCACATGCACTGAGAAAAATTTGTCCACAGCCGCAAGACACATATGACTCTGAGTAACTTAATTTTCTATATTATGAGGAGTAAGCTCATAAAATTGTTTAGTTTATTTCTTTTTTTATTATTTTTGATTTCAAAAAAGCTTATACCAAAGTGTTACATTGAAGGCTCAACAAAAAATTGCAATATTTGGGAAAAGGAAACACAAAAGTGGCAACACGAACCAGGATGAAAAAATACTCCCTATGACATTGGCATGAATCTATTGTGGAAATCCTGTCCATATGCATTACACAAAAACAGGAAGCACTGCAAAACTATCTTATTTCTAAATCACTGATGGTCAAAATCATCAAGAGCCTCAGTAAAGGGTGTCAAGAGCCACACACACATACACACACACACGCACGCACGCACAGACACCGGCATCCACAGTACATGTTTATGTGAGCACTCATGTTTGTGCAATAAGTGCATGCAAACAGCAATAATGAAACACTGATAAGAAGTTGCTGTTCATATAACACCCTGTTCTTTTATATTTATGACATGTCATGAAAAACAATTACTTTTCTCCCCAAATCATAGTGACAACCTGTGGTGAGAGACAAATAAATGTTTGTTTCTTTGGGGTTTTTTTTTTTTTTTTTTAGCCCAGTCTGTCCCCAACACTTGACGGTAAACGCTGTAACTAGCTTTAGAACATATTGTGAAGAAAGGCTGCAGAGAATGTAAAATAAAAAAGAAAATCAGGCCACCACAGTTTGCACCCGGCTTCCATTCTATCCTCATTTCCTAGACACATAACAGCAAGACGCTGGAAGCAGTTGAAGTGGCCTTTTACCTTTTCATCATCTCAGTGGGTTATTTTTTTTTTTTATGAAACATGAAGTCAGTGACTTTGGTAATAAAGCCTGGGGTCCCCCTTGAGCTTTCCCGGAGCCCCAATAGAGAATGCTGGCTCCCCAGGTTGAGATACACAGAGATGCTAACAGCTACCTGCGCTAATCGTGCTAATCGCAACATAAGACGCAAAAGACTTCATATTCCAACCCCGTGTTTACTTTGTGAGTGATTCGTCTCTTACGCACATGACAAGAGAGACGGTAACTTGTGAAATGATAATATAAATATTAAATGACCGCTAATGGCAGGAAGAGCAGGAAGTCACTGCTGAAATTTCTGATTGTATCCTCTCATCTGAAATAGAAATCATCCCCAAAATTCTGCTCAGCGCATCTGTGCTTGATGCCCAACCGTAGAAGGAGAGCTCATCTTAGTGAACCCATTAGGTCATCAATAACGCGCATCCTCAGAGGAGCAGTGAAAATGCCACCTCGTAAAGGCCTCCGCGAGAAGAGAGCATGTAAGTATGCGAGCGTGTATACGTCTTTGCCCAGGAGTGTAATGGACGTCAGGTGTGTGAGTTGATCTGTCTGACAGTAAACCTTCCTGAACTGTTGGCCCCCCGCTGTCTTTTACTTGCGTGACTTTTCTAGACGTATAACCACAAGAGGTGGAAGCAAGACGGAGGGGGCAGCAAGTTTTTTTTGTTTTTTTTCCTTGTCCTCCCCTTTGGGTCAACTGCATTATTCAAAAACAACACTTACTGAGCCCTGCACTTCCTTATACATCTTTGGCACCAAGCTTGACTTGCCAGCCGGACAAAAAAGAAGAAAAAAAATAAAATAAAATGGAAGTCACCCTTTAAAAATGTATTCAAAACTCCGTGCTGCTCATCCCTATCCCCCTTCTTTTTTTTTTTTTTTTTTGCTTCAATTAGTGGGGGCAGGAATACTTTGAGAACTTTTTTTTTTTTTTTTTTATCCATCAGAGCAAGGATTTTCATGTGTCAGCTGTTCCACAGCAAAAGTAAGCCAATTCTCTGACAGGCTGCTTA
The DNA here is from genome assembly GCA_010277015.1 of Poeciliopsis turrubarensis. Lineage (NCBI taxonomy): Eukaryota > Metazoa > Chordata > Actinopteri > Cyprinodontiformes > Poeciliidae > Poeciliopsis > Poeciliopsis turrubarensis. Next base: position 6,139,748 of record VMRN01000010.1, on the reverse strand, counting down.
AAGTCACCAATGTTCACAAGCATAGAGAATTCAGAGCAGTGTCTTTTTTTTTTTCTTTCTTCCTATTGCTCTGCTTCAATTACCGCTTCTTTTTTTTTTTTTTTACTTGGCAGTGCAAGACACAGAAAGAGGGAACTAAGCAGGAGACGGCATCAATGTTTAACAGCAGCTTGGCATGGAAAAGAAGCCCCACTCTGCATGAGGGTTCAAGCGTGGAAGTAACATTCATTGTCAGGAGCTTAAGGAAAGCATTTGCTTTGCTCTAAAAAAAAAAGAGGAAAAAAAACCATTTGCCTTCCTTGTAGCACTCCCACATATACCATATGTAATTCTAGTGAGCTTTTCCATAATCGGAGAATTAGATCCGCCTCCATTCCTACCCTCCACTTTAGCCCTCGCGGAGCAGAAGGCATCAGGCTTAATTGCCGAGCATTTCCATTGCAAAAGGAGGAAAACATAATTGTCATTTCAGTCTAAGCAAATGTGATCAAAGCTCCCCCAGCTACCAACATAGTAATATGGATTGTCGCCCATAACTTTAGCTGCTCCTATTAGTCTGCACTAGTCGGGAATTCCTCGCCACATAAGTGAGTCAGCTCCCGATTCCCAATCTGAGAAGATGTTCTAGCAGCACTCGCATGTTCAGATCCAAACAGCGGCAGACAGCCCGCAGAACAAGCCCCAACCTTGTTAACTGCGTTTCCTCCCAACTGCGAAAGTCGCGTCACATTGGAACCGAAGGCACAATTAGCGGTCCCCAACCTCCGCTTATCCGCTAAGCCTTCAAGCGCCGTGAATCATCTCGTGGCGTATCAGAGCGGCGAGTCGCTCTGACACGCTGCGGCAGGCCTTGCTCTCGTCTTTCAAACAGCCAGAGCTGAGAGGAGCCAACCTAGCGAGGGCAACGTCTTGCATGATGTTAACGCCGGGCTGTGAAGTTAGTCAGACCACGAAAAAGAAAAAAGTAAATAAATAAGAGCTCGTGAACGAACCCAGAGTGAGGATGTCGGTGCGACCGGGTCGGGCCACGTGGTGCTGCTGGATGGTCTGGTAGAGTGTGGCCTGGCACAGCAGCAGGAAGCCGAGGCTAATCCACATGGCCAACAACCAGGACATGGTAAGGCCGAGTCTGGAGAGCAGCATGAAGAAACAGAGCTCTGTTAGACAAGCATGTGTGAACACTTACTACAGATATCATCTTTACTAATTGGGGAAAAACAAAGGAGAGAAACAGATGTAAACATTCTCATATGTTTAAGAGAGTGATTTACTCAACCGTACGTGCAATGATAAAGAACAACAAAAAAACTTAATTTTGCCTGCGTCAATTGTATGATAGCATGAACGGGTCAGGATTTTCCTGGCCAATGCCAGGACCTGGTCAACATTTCTGATGTTGACCAGGTCAGATTTTTTTATTTTTTTAGAACAATAACGCATAAAAGTGGAAACGTTTTCACCAGATTCTCTAATGGAGATAGTCGTGTTGAATCCGACATAAACAAGGCAGTACTGAGACAGAACTTATGGATCAAGTCATGTTCTTGACCTTTATTGGATTTGTATTAAACACAAAAGGAAAAAATAAATAAATCTGATCTATCGATCACTGATTAATCAAAAGGAAACTGGCTGATCTGATGGATCAGTGCTTCTCGGTATAAAATGACGAATTGGGGACCATTATTACATCTATAAAAAACTTTGTCAGACTGTGCTGAACATAGAGTTAAAGTAGCAGACCCAACTTCAGCTAAGAACCAACACCGATTGTGTATTTGCATCATTTCCTTCATTTCTTTTAAAATAAAAATGAAAAAGGATCAATCAATTAAAAATAAACAAACCAACTACATTCACCGAATGTCAGACATTCGAGAAAAATGTAATCTTAGTCATAGTTCTGCCATCTGTGTTTATAAATTGAAGCTGGAATGAATCATTGCTAATCACAGACAGCACTCTTGGTCATATTAAGAGATTTATCCGCTGCTGTTGAGGGGCGGCATATGTAGACACGCCTCATTCCTGCCTGAATAATCACATTCCCCTCCTTTCCAGGTGCTGTTAGCTCTCATTTCCACCCAGAAATCCGAAGTGGGGAAGTTGTTGTTGTCATAACTCCACCTTCTGTAAAGCAATATTTTCCCACAGAGCTGCAAATGCTTTTTTTCCACCAACTATATCAGGGAGCATGTGATTATTTTTTACATGTGTTAACAATGTCCATTTCATAGGACGCACCAAAGCTTTTAACCAAGCCTGCTGCAAGTTAGTGGTTCTATGATCTAAGCACTTTACTGTGATTCCGAATTCATAATTAATACTAAATGCAAGTGCATTAAAATAAAGCATGTAGCCATTAGCCATTTAACTTTGAAAGTAAGTAAAACGAGAGCAGATATTTGATTTGATGCATTATTTAAAGATAGATATCTTGTGTTTCTCATGCTATGATATGCAGCTAAGGTCAAAGGCATTAGCCTAATCAAGGATTACCCTTTGTGAGATTAAGGCTGCTTAATAAACAAAGAAAAATGAGCGTATAAATCCTTAATAACATTATGAATCACCAGCAGGAGGGGGTTTTAGAACGAGAATGAGTCCTCTTTACTCTTCTCCAACCACACACATTTTTCTCACTGAGTCAAAAGGTTTACAAGATGTATTGTTGGAAAAAAAAATATAAAAAATCGCTGCGCTTGCACAGTTAATTGTATTGGCTGCATATTACGTAGAGCCGCAGATCTACAGTAGTCTGGGGAGGCTTTTGTTGGAAGAGAGGGGGGAAATGTAGTTGATAACTGAGCTGAAAGCGCAGCACAGTCGAAGTAAAACAAACGCACAAAAAAAAAAAAAAAAAGAACGGGGGTCTATTTACAAGGTCTTGCAATGCAAACAAAAGAGGCCGTTTCCAGAAGCACGCAGCCCACGCTTTCTGCAGACGCAGACCGCTAACTGGAGCTCCCTCTCACTTTTGTGGTGCAACCTCAGATGAGACACTCAGAAATGCAGGAGTCCAGCTCTGAAGGGTTGGGGTGGGAAGAGGGGGAGAGAAAGTAAAAGCAGACGGAGGGCGAGGGTGGAAACGTGAGGCACACCTGCAGGCACCGATGCACCTGCTCCAACATCTCTACAGAAACAGGAGAGGTTCTCCCTCCGACAGACTGCAGAAACAACTTCAGCCATCAGCCAACCCCCGATTGTTCCAAAACAGAGACACTCAGTGAGGCTGTGGATGGTTTCTAATCAATGGTACTTCTCATCCAGCGGGCATCGTCTGCCACCGGAAAGTGTCTGGATGCAGAAGACGTCGCAAAGCCATTTCATGTGTTCATTCAACCCAGATAGTTATTATCCCCCCCCCCGCCAATCAGACATTCTTCGACATCAAACTCCCGTCCTCTGACACCAGAGGAATGTCCCACACCCTTCCTTACCTGAGCAGCGCGTTCAGATAGAGAAAAGGAGCTTAGTCAGAATCACAGCCTGTCCGTCTTAATTCCATCGTCTCTTCATGAATTCCACCTGCAGGTAAGCCCCCCCCCCCAAAAAAGGAACAAACAACAACAAAAAAAAATCACTCTGGACTTCTGCTGCTGTGATTTTTCTTTTAAAAAAAAAACAAAAACAAGCAAAGAAAAAAATACCCAACACGAGTCCCCCAAAAAACGCCACCCAGGTGGGAGGACAATAGCTGTCAAAAACTGACCAAGGTGTGCGAGAGACTCACGGCTCTATCGGCCACAAAGATGCTGCTCTTCTCTCTTTCAGAGTCTTTCGAAACTCCTCTGCTGAGATGAAAGGGGGTCCTAATTTGCCCCCATCCGCCGCCTGCCCTCGCTCGCCGTTGCCCCCCCCCCCGGCCCCCTCTGTCTTTCTCTCCCTCTCTCTTTCTCTCTCTCTCTCTCTCACGAACTCGGCGGAAGGCTCCGGTGGAATGACCGCTCTGTCTGCTTTTGGCCACGTCCCCCCATTGAGAAGCTGAGCTGATAGTGTGAGCCTCAGTCCTGCCTCCGACGCTGTAAGTAGAGCGTCTGTGTCGGGCGGGCAGGCAGAGCGGGGCGAGTGTGAGTGAGCGTGCATGCGTGTGTGTTACACTGTAGCCCAGCTGGGAAGAGAGAAAGAGAGAGACACGGAGAGAAAGAGGGGGAGTCGGATCACACGTCTTAAAGCAAGACTACCCGCTCCTGCGCCGCACTCCATCGGCAAATGAAGCATGTTTTATTAACTGAAGCCTCTTTACACGTCAACCTGTCAGCCATAACATCTAAAGCGAGAAATGCTTCAAGCTGTCCAATGCAGATGCGTCTGTGGAGGATGGAGACGCCTGTCTTTCAGTTTCACCTCTCAAAGCTTGAGCAGTCTCATGAGCATGTGTTTTCCTTTTGCCTCTTTGTTGCCACCCAGCCGGCGATGATGTTTTTTTTGTTTTTTGTTTTTTTTTTTCCACCCTCAGGACAACCTCGCACCCGAAGCCCCCAAAGAGCTTTCAAGAACCCTCGTGTCACCGAATCTTGCTGGCTCGTAGCACACCAGAAGAAGGGCAAGGCTTCTTCTGGTGGCGTGTGGGTGACTTTGCGTTGGCGCAAGCAAGACGAGTAAACCAGGCTTCTCCCTTGTTTCGCCTCCTAACGAATCACCTTCTGTGTGGTGGTCCGTACCTTTAGCCACATCAGTCTCACACATCTGCCACAGTTGGACTCAATCACAGCGTGGCATTTAGGATGAAACGAGCCATATGCCACTTGCGGTGTCACAGAAACAAGAGATGAGGCAAAAACCCGCAGATGCTCGGGACGGAGTTCAACTCCATAACGAGATCTGATCGCAGGGCTGATTCGATGAGGTATTGCATGCAGCATCGTGTGAGAGCAGTGCTATAAAACTGCCAGCCTCTCCCCACTGCTTGACTTCCTCCAGTTATCTACTAGGAGGCGGTTTTGACATGGTTAACAAGCCCTTCAACTGTTGGTCACTGTGCCATAGCATAAGGCATCCTGGCCATCTCTGTTGCTGCTGCCATCTCTTGGACTTGTTCTTTACTCACCACTGAGTAATTTGACAGCCAGATGCACAGATCCCTGCAAGAGCTCCAGCATGCAGGGCGAACAGGAAGAGAAAGTGTAGAAAATGAAAAAAAAAAAAAAAAAAAGAAGAAAGAAACCCAAAAGTTAAGATTTTGGACTGTGGCAGGAAGCCAGAGGTCCCGGTGAGAATCCACATGTGTACAAGGAAGAACATGCAAACTTCAAAGAAGAAAGAATGGAGTTCAGACCAGGATTTGAACCCAGGACCTTCTGCAAAATAACAGTGACAAAAATGACACCCGGATTTTTACACTTTCTGCAGCTACAAGTATGTAAAAAAGTGGTGTGACAGCATAAAGGGTAAACAGATTGTTAATACAGAATGTACAAACATGAATGTATGATACCTAAAATAAAGTGTCCTTCCCAATATTGTTTCTGAGTCATTTGTCGGTATCATACACACTGACATAATGACGACGACTCCGATTCATATCCTGCTGCTCTAGACAGCATCAATAAGAGAGGAAGCCAAGAAGTTCACGGTAACTCTGGGGGAGATGCAGAGATTCACAGCTCAAATTGGAAAATCGGTTGATTCTGTCATTTAATAGTCATACATGTCATGACTCGTCAGATCTAAGCAAAGTGGAGGCAGCATCATAGTGTGGGGATGCAGAAGTTGCTAGGAAGATGGATGTAGCTTATAGTACAGAGCATGATTGCAAGAGACTTGGGACCAAGACAGAGGTTTAATGCTAAACACACATTCAGAAAAAACAACCGAACGACTTAAAATCAAATCATAATCACGTGGTATACTCCAAATTCAGACCTAATGAAAACAGACAAATGGCAACACACTGGAAATGTCTTCCTACAGACCTTCTCCAACCAACAAGAAATGTTTAAAACGATTCATGGACTTTCTTTGTACACCCCCAGTTATGCACTCTTTTGTGTTGGTCTCACGTAACGACTCCAATAACGCTAATGTTTTTTTTAGGCAACAAACAGGGAACATGAATACTGTGGCAGACTCCTCATCACTCGAAATCTTGGAGGGGGGAAAGATTGCGTTGTATTTGTTTGCTGGAGTATTTTGTAGTAAGTGATGATGAGTTGTTATTTTTTTTTATTTTTTTATTTTTTGTTTTGTTTTGGACCATGCTTCTTGTATTTACATAGATTTGTAGTAATCTAGTGGCAAAGTGAATTGAATGAATAGCAAAACCGCCATCTGGAACCCCATTGGGTATAAAGCTCAGCATGTTAAGAGAGAGATTTACCCTAAGCACAAACTGCAGGGTAATTATCACTCTGATTGGTGTTTCCACACTGTCAAGACCGACTCGCGCAGCCGGAGTTGATTATCAATAAATACGATCATTAAAATTGTTTTCCAAATTGGTTTTTCTCGCGTTTTTTTTGTTTTGTTTTGTTTTTTTTTTAATTGGAGGCATTAATAACCTGAACGCTTCATTTTGCATGTCTTTGTGATGCGTCCCACCGGAGTAAGATGAAAGCGTGAAATGAAACAAAGCCCCAGGGGCAAACGTCGGATCGCAGGCGCCAGATTATTACGTTTGCGTTGCGCCGCGATCATTTAGACGTTTTAAAGCCATTTCGTCTTCCTGCTGGCGATTCGTTCCAGTCTCCTGATTTTCATTCTGCATCATTCTGCGCTGCGTTGGGGAAAATGGACAGGGACAACAGAATTTCACAGTAATTCTGGATTGTTGTCGCGCGCTCTCCCTTCTCGGGGGTTTTCATCATTTCCAAGCAGCTGTCGCCGCGGCCCGTGCCAAGACCTAACTACAGCCGACCAATCACCGGCCAGTTCTGTTTGGATCTGAGCAGCCCTGTTAAACAGTGCTGTTTGCCAGTGCTGCTTTTTCGCTTCCCATCTTTTTTTTTTTTTTTTTGTCTCATTCTGTTATTTCTTTTTTTTTTTGGGGGGTGGGAGATATTTTTGTCATCTATTTTTCCTGCTGGCTAATAAAATTCTCCCTTCCAGTGCAGCCTGTCCCAACCGTGTCCCAAAATACCAACTTAATCCTCCTCCCCTCCTCACCCTCTGGGCTTGTCTGCTTTACTTAACATTTTTAACTAGAACAAACAAAGGGTTTCTTCATTTGACAAAGCCTATTCTCCAGAGTTATCCTGAAATGTAGCACAGACGCAGAACGAGAGGAAAAGGCGAAAAAGGGGAGGAGAGGAGGACGGGTGGGCAGAGAGGAGTCATTTGGATGAAGTAGGTAGCAGGGATCTAATGAATACATTAAGCCGTTTAACTAAATGAAATAATTTGAGATGTGATCAACACTTGTTGAACTTTTCAGCCTGTCGTCTTCAGCTCACGCCATTCGCTAACCCCTTAATGATTGAGTCCAAAGGTTACAAGTGAATATCTTGAGAAACACTTCTAAAATCTCTGAAAGTAGAAGTTGCTTTGTTGCTTTCATTGGGAAAGCTGAAGGGAGACTGAAACCATTTATACTTGCAATGAACCAACCGTTTGTTCATCCATGTTCTGCTTATGCTGCGTAGCAAAGAAAGGTACATCACTGTACCAGATGAAGCTGAGCTGATGGCCACTGCAAAGCACTGACTGTCGTCTTCAACCTTCTTCATAAATAATGTGACTCGACGCTCAGTCATTCTCCATTTAGCCTTTTTCCCAAGCTTAAACTGTTTGGTTAATGTCGTGAGATGTTTGCAGATCCCTCCATTTTCCTCCAAATGTAGCAAGAGTTCTTTGTGACGACATGCCTACATTGTCTTTGTCACCAATTGCATTTGCAAACTGAAATGTAGTTTTTCTATGTTGGCTTCTTCCTCTCTGAGTGGCTTTTCAGCCCATATCAGTACTGGGGCTGTTTTATTAAGTATTAGTACTTGAGAATATTTGTTTGAATAAGAGTTGTTGCCCTTAAATTCATTTACTGAACTGAAAAGCCGTGAATTAGTTCACGAAGCCACAACAATTTTCTTCAAACATTTAACTTTGAAAAAAAGGCAATCTGCAAACGTCCACCTTTTCAATATTCTTCCATGTATTAGACATATTTTTGGTATTCCCAACTGACATACATGTAATTAAATGTTACATCGTGGGGATTGCCATACTTTCGATTTCTGAGTTCATTCAAACCAGATCCAAGGACAGTGTTGGATCTGTTTTCCTCGTTGAAGGTGTCTGTGTGCTTCCCAAGTGATTGATTGGGCGATCTGTCCGGAGTGTGCCAGGCCTCTTGCCCGTTGGCTGCAGGGACAGGCTCTGACTCAAAATAGTCCTTAAAAAGTGTTCAGCTTTCGCAGAAAGTCGAGTTATTTGAAGTTATATTAAAATTTCTGAAGAATTTGGTTTTAGAAATTAAAATTTACATCTGGGAATGATGTCCTATTTGAGTGTAGCTTATTCTAGTTGCAAGTCATAAAATCAGAGGGATTTAGTCCTTGTTGTGTCAGTAACTACCATTGCTATTACTACAAACTAAAAACAACATATTTCTTTATGTTCTGCAGATTCAACAGTAAAGGAAAATGTTCACAGACCGGTGTGCTTCAGTACTGTGTCGTATCTATGAGACACAAACCATCAGAAGTGTGTAAATGTTTTATTCCCACAACTTTGCTGTGCTAAATCTGTACCGTCAAAAGTTGGACCAATGACTTTTCATCAGGCATTTGACTCTAAAGTGGTTGTTCAGATTTTTTCCCATGACCTCTGTGTTCCTTTCCTAATATCTAAGCATTTTGGCCCGAGTTCTTCTATCATTGTTGTCCTCAGTAATCCCTCACCTGTTCTCGAGGATATATATATATATTTTTTTTTTTAAATCAGACTGCTGCTCACCTTGTTACGTGCCCTGCTTTGCTTTCTATTGATTCCTCCAGCGTTGCTATGCTAGCCTGTTTTCCTGTTCCTGTGCTACCCTTGTTTGAACTTTATTTTGCTTCAGACATTTGGTTTAAGTTCTGTTTTATTTATTAAGCACATTCCTCTTCGCTTCCTGCTTGTCTGCTTCCTGGCCATTTGGGTCCCTAACATGTCATCCCCATAAGTCCTAAACTCTGAACTGTTCAAGTCGACTTATTCAGCTGAAATGTGAGTCACCTAAGCAACACAATGTGCCTTAGCTGTGCGTGCGCTTTGTTCCGGTCCGGTTTGCATGTTTAGACGTTGTTCGCCGTCACAGCCTACATGCATTGACCGCGAACAAACAAACAAACAAACAAATAAAAACATTAATGGATGAAATACTTGAAGGAAATCTAAACTATTTGTATTTTTTTAAATCAAAGGTAAATCTTGAATCTTTTGTATTATTTCCCATTCAAAGACTGTTGGAGAAATTTTGTTTGTTTCTTCACTTAAATATACTTTGTTTCAAAAATTCTTTAAAAGTAATAGAGTGCATTATTACCTTTGAACCTGAAATGCCTTTCATATCATTTGATATATATTTTTGCAACTGGTCAATTTTGTTTTGGTCGTACACGGAGAGAAATGTGGTATCGAACTCTATCGTAGTCCTCTTCGTCCAAATGTCCTGGGAGTGTTAACAGCCCCATATTCAGTCATGAACTCTGGACAGCAAAGGAAATAAGTTACAAGATTTTAGTGTTTGGAGTGGGTCAGAAATTCGGTGCCGGTGATGCACTGGGACCTGACGGGTCTCAGCAGGTGACATTTTGTGTCTCGGGCGAGTTCGAGATGGAGGAGTAATTGAGCAATAGATGGCTCGACTACTGGAGACGATGGTAGCCATGAAAACGTTCCCGCACAGACCAATAAAAATGTCCTCTACTTCTTGCTGTAATTGGACCAGGGACAGTGGGGGTTGGTCTGTAGCCTGAGGAGACCACCTTTAGAAATGCTTTGTTCAATACACTCCTATTAGACTGATGAGACATGGGACTCAGTGGAAGAAAGACATGTCTCAAAAGAACAAGAGTAATGCTGATGAGAAGAAAAGCCTGACAAAAAAAAAAAAGAACTGTTGCCAGACTGGAAAGGTAGCAACATGTAATCACAGAACTCTTCCAGAAACCGACTGTGCTGCTGACAAAGGTCAGAGTGCATTTAGAAAAATAACAGAGGATTTTTAATAAGCCAGTGTTACTGACAATCTAATGAAAAGAAAACTACAGCATATGCAGATTTGCGGTTGTTCCCTTTGCATCACATGATGTTCGTACCAAAAAGACACAAATACACAAATTCCCACAATGGATTTTATCTGGTAAAAAAAAAAAAAAAAAAACTTAAAATCTGCCATTAATTTATCGAAATAAACACCACAATGTCATGTGCTGACCATCTGACCACACCATCCACAGTTTGTCTGTTGTCTTGTTTGCAATCTACAATTTCAAAAATTAAGCGTGAAATGAAATTCTTTCTTTTTTTTTTTGACGCACGAGCCAAACCCTTGCAGGCTTTTTTAGTATTTTGGCTTGAAATGTGGTGACTATATTCAGGTATGTACTCCAGGTTGGTCATGGTGATTCAGGATGCTGCATCTTGTTGTTGCACCAAGCAGAAAAAGATTAACCATGGCCACATGTACCATGCATTTCCTTCTCCTTTGTTCAATCAAGGCAGTTTCTGTTATTCCAGCTGTTTTTCTACCATTTTTTTCTCAGTCATATTTCAAGCTAAAACACACAGCTGTTATTCTGACCCTTCTCCTGACACCATGCAGGTCCTGATCTATACTCCCAACGAGGTCTCACCTTGTTGTTTGACGTCAACGCTCTCTAAAGACAACAATAATAAACTAATCAACCAGATGTTACAGCCAGCCAACATGGACTGGTTTATGGGTCTCCATGTCTTTCTTCACCACATTTTAGGTGGAAAAAAAAAAAATGTAACTGCACTCGCTGTCCCATAAGACTGGATAAAGAAGACTAACTGCAGTGAGGAGATTTTGCCAAAGGGAATTGCAATAAAGCCATCCGAGGAATGGTTTTAGCAAGATTACATGAATATTAAACCACTAAGACTACACTGCAAAATCAGTCAACAAACACTTGCATTACTCTAAGGGTCTTGCAGCTAACATGAATGCATTAATTCAGTTTCATATTTCAAATTGGACAACAATTCTGCAAATTGTTTGTGTTAACTCTATGTATATAGTTAACACTACACTTTCATGCTGAACCGCTGGCATCATTTTACAAATAAACTCTTACTTACAGCTAATTATGTTAGCTTTGATTAAACCGTACCAACAGCTAACAGAGTTAGTAATCAGGTGTCACTCTGAGCCAACAGAGAACAACATATATCCTATAATATTGGTTATTTATAGAGCTTTTGGCAGCTAAGTGCTCCACTGTGTTCTCTGTCTTGTAGCCAACTCTGTTTCTCTGATGTTCTGTTCTAGGCAGGTTGTAAGGTGTCAGTTCAGGGAAGAGAACGGAAAGCTGAAAGCAGCGACTGGAAGTGGGTGTGAACAAACGTGTTCTCATAAGCTGGCTGTTGTTAAAACTGCAAAAGCAGCCCCACCGTTCTGACAGAGGACTACTAGCCATGTTTTAGCATTGGTAATCTTAGGAGAGAAAAATAAATAAAAAAGAAAGAAGAAAGAAAGCATAAAATCCCAAAACAAGGGAGAAAGGTGAAAATGAAGGTGTTTTGATGCCAAGAAGGCATCAAAACACTTCACACAAACAACAGGAAATATTGTGAGTACTGCAGTGAAGCAGAATAATTTTTCACTTGTACTTTAATGTACTGGATGTACTTATCAGAGATTTACTGACACTGAATAAAAAGTGTCCACCCATCCACCCCTTTTCTCACTGTATGACGTCAATCGGACAAAACTGTTCCTGCTTGAGGTCCTTCCACAAGCTTCTCAGGATACACAATTTTTAGAAAAAGTCTTACTCGCTCTTCCTGATGGACCCGGTGGAACTGAGTCGGCTTTATCGGCCACGTCGCTCACAGGCGCCTCTTCAGATCGGTCCACAGCTCTCTATGGGGTTGACACCAGGGTTAGCGTTTAGTGTTCTTTCCTCGTGATGCCGTCTTGTTTTATTGAGTGCAGCAGTTCCTCCGGCAGCAAAACAGCCTCACAACGTGACGCTGCCGCATTCATACTGAAAGCTGGGATGGTGTTACCAGATTTAAAAACACACCGCTTATTCCTATAAGTCTTGTGATTAAGATCAGACAAGTCCACTTTAGTTTCACTCGACCAGGGCCTTGGTCTATAAAAATGAAATGGAGATGACTGATTATTTCTCCCTTTATTGTGTCATTTAGCAAACAGAGATCATTTTTGATAGCTCAACCTGACCTAAAACTAAAGAGGTTTGGTTTGATTTGACTTCAGACTCTGAGAAAAAGAAAATGTGCATGTGTGTATTAATTTGGTAAATTTAATGTTCTGGTTTCAACGGCGTATTTCATTCCATGGTATGATCTCACAAATCTCCCACAAATCCAGCTGCCTCACCAGGTGACTAATCATTAAATCCTCACAAGCTTAACCAACTTCACAGCTTTAGTGCTTAAAGGGGGGTATGATGGATTTTCCCAAGAACACAGTGACATTTTATAGCCAATCAAGTAACTGTGTTACCTTCGTTTTTTTTTTTTTTTTTTTTTTTTTTTTATAAATGCTTTATACATCGAACATGCGATGTGCAACGTGACATGGCTGCGCCGCCGCCTGGCAAAATGCTCTCAAAAAACAACCAATTTTGCAAGGTGGGAAGAAGATTCTTGCTTCACGTCAGACAACAAAGTTCCCGTGATGGATAGGAAACAGAATGCTTTAGTGTTGGACAATCCATTCCCGCACCCATGTGAGAAAAGCTGACAAAAAGCTTTCCTGTCTGTCAACACTCACCAGGTCCCTTTTGACTGCGAGTCCAATTGGCCATCAGAGAGAACATTCAATGTCTGTCTGTGTCTTTTTTAAAAAAGAAAGCTACAGGATCTGTGTGGTCCACTGAAATACTCTTTCTGCACTAAAATTCAACAGACAAGTGTCTTGGTTTCTTTACACTTTATTTTTTTATTTGTATGTATGAGCCATTGCTGTGTAACTCCAAATTTAGCCTGTTTTTTTTTTTTTCAAAGGTTTCTTGAGTCTTTTGTCAGTTTTGTTGTGTTTTATGTTTTTTTTGTTGTTTTTTTTCCTCCTAAGATATGTGGCTTGACATCAGTTTTCAGTTTTTCTTCTCTTGCTCAGCTGCATTAAAACACTCTGAATAAACATTCACTGAATAGCACAGTGCGTCAATAAAGCGGCAGGTGTGCGTGGGACCGCTTCCAAATATTGTGGGAGTGACAAGAACAAAAAGCAGAAACGGGGGATTATTTTCAGAAATTTAGCTAAAGCGGGTGGGAGCTAGATTGAAAAAACAATTGTCTTGAGCTCTACGTCATTAATGTCAAAGAATCTTGATAAAACTTCCCATCCAGCGTAAACTTAGATTCAGATTTTAATATCTGATAGCTGCCGTTCACATCTGTTAAAAACTGGGACATGACGCCAACAGGAAGCTGCGAAGCAAGCGTGAGCTTCAGCTGTTGGCAAAGTTAGCGTTTTTGACACATTTTTAACTATGATCATATTTCTACTCCCAGCTTGTGAAAACATTATATTTACTTTCAATGCATTCTGCTTATTGGACAAATTAGTTGAGTTAAAACAGCTCTGATCCAGTGCTGACCTTGCCCATGCGTCACTGAGGCCTGGGTGATGTTTAACTTATGAAGTTGCTAGGAGGAACACCATATGACAAAAGTATTAGAGATATGGAAGAAAAAAGAGAGAGAGAGAGAGAGAGAGGACCGAGAGACACCCGAGGCAGATATAAAACGAAAAAAGCCAAGGCAATACCTCTCAAACCGCATTTAAACATTCATCCAGCTACTCACCTCTGTTGAGTTTGTGCCTTAGTGCCGGTTCTTGGGCGGTAAGCCAGCCATGTGCCTCTCAAGGTAAGGGAGTGAATAGAGAAGTACAAGCTTTGGCTGACGCTGAGGAGGGACAGAGTCTACCTGCTGACCTTCCTTACACCAGCTTTACTTCAGCAGGAGAGGAGCGTTTCATAAATGGATTATTCCACTCAGTCACCTTTGACCTGCAGCGGCTTCAGTAGGCTGTCCATCACTTACAGAGGAGCTGAACCGGTTGCAGAGGGGGGAATAAGAAAGGAGGTGGTTTCCACCCGTGGCAGGACATTAAGCCGACTGTTGTGAGATGGGGAGGAAAAGGAGGATCGACAACACAGCTGTCAGAAACTGCAGCTGCTTCCATGTGCGCTGGTGACTCAGTAGATCGGAGTAATATGAAAGGGACTGAAATGACCTTGGTTCTCAACCACAAGGCACAGGTGTTCGACATTTTCTCTGCTGACAATTATAATCTGCCAAAAGTGGCAGTGAAGCCCCATGAAAAGCCAGCGAATGCCAAATACCCGGCGTTCCACCCACAAAAGACTATATTTGGAGCTGAAAATGAGATGAAAAGGACCTTCCAGGTCTTTATTGAAAGGGACAAGGGATGGCAGAGTCATATCTGAGAGCATCATTACGGAGAGCACATCTGTTAGATGACTCACTGAATCCGGAGGATCACAGCTGCAATTTAATATCGCAAGTAAGTGCGGCTGCAAGGAGAGAGCAGCAAACATAATTCTCTTTTAACATCTCTTTATTCAATACATCTATATTCAGGTTTAATTTATACGGTACTAAATCGCAAAAAAAAAAAAAATGTAATCGCAGAACTCCTATATTAAATACACAGAAAGGTCAGTGAAACTCAAGACTCTCCCCTGAATCTGAGGAAAACATGCCGACGAAATCCATCATGTTGGGCTACAATAAGTCTGCAGAGCCTCAGTGTTATTTCATTACTATTTGAACTATTTATCTTCAGTAAAAGACAAACACAAGATAGTCTGCACACATTACGTGGTGGGAAAAATATTGGGACGAAAGCTGATAATTTGGCAATGTGTATATATCCGGCCACCTCATTTAAACATTCATCCAGCTGGGGGCCTCTATGCTAAAGCCCCTAATTAAATTCCAGTGCAATAAATTCTTGTCAAATGTCTCCCATTTAGTAACTGGGGTTTGTCTTAATCTCACTGTGAATACAACTGTTCTGACAGAGAGTTGTTAGAAAGTCCTGAGGATCTGATGGCACCATACAGACCAAGCATCACACCAGCCATACACACAGTGAAGAAGATGGAGGTCGACCTATTGTAAGACCTATCACCTCGCACCGTTTGAGCTATCAGTTGAAGATGGAAAGAGTGTGTGGTAACCTACCAAGACATGCCTAACCTGTCCAGCTAAACTGCAGTCAAGAACAGCAAAAGTCACACAAGCAGCTAAAAAGCCCATGGAAACTCTGGAGGAGCTGCAGAGATCCACAGGTCAGGTGGGAGAATCTGTTCTTGGAAACACTATTAGCTGTGCGTTCCACAAATCTGACCTTTGCAGAGCAGAGCTAAGACGATGTCCCTTGTTGAAGACAATGTATGAGTCCTATTTACAGCTTGTCATGTCGGGGGACAAGTGATCATCTGGCTTTGCGGTGATCTGAAGAAGAATAGGCAGAATGTTCAGTCACTAAGCCGTGTCAACGCATCAACTCAGGGGCTGAAAGCAAATTCTTGCCACACTTTTCAGATTTTCATTGGCAAAACATTTGAGAACAACGCGGAATTTTCCATCCACGTAACAGCTATGCACAACGTTTTGCCAGTCAATAGCAAAAAGTCCAAATAACAGACCTCGAGGCTTGTGGTTGCAACACGACAAAACGTAGATCCGTTCAGCAGACATGAACACTCGGGTTTGATGCCTTATGCATGCACTGAATGACGATACAAGCATTTCTGTTGTCCTGAGTAATTCCCCCTCCTAAGGCCCAAACCTGTAGCTTTGGCCGTGACTGACAGCTGATGCTTTGGATGACGGCGAGCCAGTGAGCTGTAACAAGTCACTCCAGCAAAACACAATCTCCTACAAGTCTCAAAGGGAAGCTCTGCGAGGGAGGCATCCAATTCTGCCTTCCTTTCAGCTATCATCCGCCAGGCATGCAGGAATGAAAGAAGCAGGATTGAGAGGAGGGTGAAGCAATAGAAATTGAGACGTATGGGGGAGCGATGGCGGGGCGCGAGGAGATAGCAGGTGAGGAGGAATACATGAGGTATTGTAAAGCAGACGGTGGAAAGATAGAGAAAGGCCACGAGAGAAAGGGGGATTTTCTTCTCTTCACTTCTCTCCATTCTGTTTCCCTCTGGCAATATGGTGCTTATTTACTGCGGCCTCTCCTCTCCCAGTGGAATGGGAGGGAAATGGGCTCTTAACCGGGTCTCCATACATCACCCTGCTGACACTGATGCTTGTAGTTTTGGAATGCCCGCATCTGATGTTTCGTTTTAAAATCAATTATTTACAGAGTATCCTTGAGTTCCTGCAGTTTATCTCGGCTAATTGCAGTACATCACCTCGGTTGTATTTCAAATTCTTTATGGGAGAAATGTTGTGCATGTTTTTTTGTTTTTTTGTTTTTTTTTTGCACAGCGCTGTACAATTGTAGGCAAAAGGGCAGCGAAACAATTTGGCTTTTATGCCTTTAAGCTATTCAAAACATTGAAAAGATCAGCTGTCCAGTTCTTGGTTCAGTTTTGTGACTTCCATGTATTTTGAAGAGAAGTTCATAGCTTAGCTGCAGTGCAGACGTATTGTTCAATATTTTTTGACAGGAACCAGACTAGTTGGTCATGGATCCCAAAGTAAACTGATCGTCCGAGGGGTCCAGACCAAAACAGACCTCTGCTTAAAATGTATCTTTAAGCTTGCGTTACAGTTTTCTGTGTTGCCATGTACTCTAATATTTTTAGAAAAACAACTGCTGTGTGAGTCTAAAATTGAGGGAAAAAGGAATATTTGGTGGAACATAAAGTCCTGTTATATGTTTGAAGTGGATGCTTTTGATGTGCTCTTGTAAAAGTTTATGTATACACAACACAAGTCATCACATAAATCAGACAGACATTTTTGATGTTGTTGTTTTTTGTTTTTTTTATATGCGCAAAGTCTGCTTTGGTCTTGGCTCTTCTCAGACTTTGTTGCAGGCCACCAGGGACCAACTAATCTGGATTTATACTAAAGTAGTTTTCCCACTAGGACGCCCCATTGCTTCAATGGGTGGAAACAGAAATCCTCTCAAATTCAGTTGGTGTGATTTTGAGATTTGGGGTATATTGTGTGAAAAGAGCCTTGATGGGGCGGGAATCAAGGAGAAGAAAAATCCATCCCCTTTCAGCTCGCTTGTTCACAATTGAGCGAGACCAAACGTATGCAGCCTCGGCGTTTCTGTTCTGACCTTGGTGTTGGAGCTTAATTGCTTTTCAAGAAACTGTGCAGTATAGGCAGCAGATGAGGCAGTGAGCCAAACCAGCGTGTGGCTCCGTGCATGTTGCTGGTTCACCGCCGCTCCATTGGTTTGCTCAGCGGTCTGGTGTCAGCCGAACAAGTTCGTTCGGTTTGTCCGCACCAGAGTTTGGATGAGTTTTACGCCTGGCTACGCAAAGGGATCATTGGTGGGTTTAAAGCAGACCATCAGGTGTGAAACTGACACAAATGAAGAAATTAACGGTTATCTTTCACAAGTCAGATTTGAACTGCCTATAAGGGTTCACCAGAACCATACTTGAAAAGTCCTGAACTATTTCTTTTTTGTAAATTAAATTCATTGGTCTGATTTAGTTGAAATGTAATGATGGCAATTCAAATACATTTAGGATGCATTACATTCTGATACCTGCAGTAAGAATTATATTGGGAATATAAGTATTAGTAGCCTAAGCTTATTGCAACCCTACAAACAATGCACTTATGAGGAAGAAATTACATTTCCTTTGTCCAAGCAAAGCTTGAATCCAATCATGTGATGTCACATGGTAATCATCTTCGTCTATTGAGCTCTACCCAGCATCCTAACCCTTTTATGTGTCCTAATTATCTGCTTGTACACACTGATGAGACCAATGAAGGAGGTTTTTCCATTTTAAAGCGATGCTTGGTACACCTGCGGCCCATCGGGCAGATTAGGATGTCATTGAACGTGGAAATATGTTTAATTTCTCCGCAGCTCGCCTGCCTCCCCCCCCCCAGAGCATTTGCAATCTGATTGCTTTTACATGAAGCTAATGAAATAAGACAGCATTTTGGGCCAACCCAATAAACACATTAACCTTTACAAATCAAAAGATGTCGGCTTTTAACTTTTTCCATTTGCCTAAAATGGCCAAATTAAACAAAAAAGTCATTATGCTTCTTTCATGTTGACTTAGCTGTGCATCCGTGTGTTCAGAGACAATGGATTCGTTAGAGCTTTCCCTTGAATAGAAATGTTAGTGTTTATCTTCCTGTTATTAGGGAAAGGGTGATTTTGTTATCATAATGCCACAGATACTCACCTTCACCGTAAACAGTCCAAAAACACATTAGATTCGGGCCATTTTTCATTGTTTGACTTGCATTTGAATGAACGGTCGACCCTCGCGACTTTCTCTGCTGCCATTATCATTAGCGCCACTAAAGCAAAAGTTCACACCAATTTGTCTGGGCAGATTGAGACAAAGCTAACAGAGAAAACGTGACGCGGGGTGAAAGCGCACGGAGAGCTAAAAGATGAGGAAACGTCGAGCAAGGTGAACGGTGGCTCGATGATCACCGAGACCGAGATGAAGACGGCGGGCGCAGGATGGGGAGGAAAGCGAGCTGATTGACAATTTGCATCCTCTTCAGAGGGTATCAGAGGACATGATTGAATCCAGTCAGGCTGAACCCATTAGGGGAGCACTGCTGTCGGAGGCCGAGCGGAAAAAGCCCATTGACTGCCACCAGGTCCACGCTCCTCACCGCTCTCCATTTATATTCATGCAAGGCTTGAGTTATTGAGGGAGACGAGTGAAAGAGGGAGAGGAAGGAGGGGGAGGTGGGAGCGACGAAGGGCCGGAGAAGGTCTTAGTCGTTTGCCGCCTGTAAGTCATAAAGTTCCCACCTTCTCCCAAGTTTGCTCGCTTAACCGTCGCACAACTGATTTGCATGTCAATTCCATGGGTCAACATGTCCACAAATTGGATCCAAACTGTGGACATGTAGCATCTTAAGCTCTGTAAATGCAGCAGGAAAAGCATTTAAAACCTCTGGGGAAAAGGTAAAAGACATTTGCATTTCAAGCAGCTCAATCTGTCTCTTCTCATTAGGCTTTGCTCAAAAATGTTACCATAACTAAAACCTATCGGGGGCATTTTTGGCGCTGACAGCTTTGTGACACATCACGGATGAGCTGATGCAATCAGCTTGCCGAATGCTTCCTCTTTGTACTCCTTAGCAGATCTCAGGGCATGATGAGAGCGGCAGAGATATAACACACTTGAGGGTGCGATAAGCCACTGAATCCAAGGGCCGCCGGGAACATTTCCCATCTCCGTTCACCTCCGCCAGGCAGCTGATTCGCAGCAGCCCCGGAGTTTGACTAGGTGACAAAAGAGGTGGAGTGCTGTGGAGGGTCTTCCGCATGTCGCCATTTATCTCACACACACAGCACACGCCCTAGGCAACGGTATTACAGCAGCCCTCGCGTTTGATACAGTCAGCTGTGAAAGCAGGAACGCTGGAACCAGGCTGATACATTTGTCTCCAGACCGAGAATCGGGAGGCGATGCATTATTTTTTAGTTGTTTGCTTGTGACTTCTCAAGCTGGACTTGTTGGGATATTAACGGTGACTCAGAAACGCATGTGATAAAGGGACACTGAGACATTTAAAAATGTCTATGATCATACTTTAGTTTGTGTCTTAGAGGTGCAGCCTGGATGCCAAATTGGCTGTTTTCTTGGAAGCTAGCTTAGCATCACTAATCCAGTTTTTATACATTATCTCCTTGCTTTGATGTGATTATGAAAACACAAATTTGATAAGCCCATCCAGAACATTTTCGGGAGTCCAAGAACACTAAATCTGAAATAACAGTCCCACTGATGAGGTCTCCATACAAACCTATGAGAAGTGGAAGAAAAACAATGTATTTTTTGTTTTGTTTTGTACGCATTTGTAGTTTGACATGTCATAGAAACACATATTGTTGCGATTACAGCCGCAAGAGTAATAGCGCTGGAATTTTTGCACACCTTCTAATTAAAATACATTTATTTTGAACTCCAAGAAAAACATCATCTTTCATTTTCATAGCATTACTTCTTAATTCAAACAAATTGAATTCTGTCCAATCTAGAAGGAGGAACTTAGATGTTGTGTTTGATCAACGTCAGCAACTATCAAACTTCCGTTTCGATTTAGAAATATTTTGGAAACGTTTCAAAATTAAAATGCTCATGTCTAAATAAGAACTGCAGAAGACAATGTGTGCATTTGTTTCTTACTTTGACTGCTGCCGCGGAAACACTTATAGCTTAGTTTAACTAAACTGTAAGTGTTTGGTTGAAAAAAAGTTTCTTAAAAAATCATTCTTTTGCTTTCACATAATAAATATGTGCTATTTTGCACTGATACTTCTGCAAGACACTAGGCACTTTTACGTGGACATGGGTAATCATGCAAACACCACCAATTGGAATATTCTGATCAGATTCGGCTTGATTTGAAAGAAATGAGGAAGTTCATGACGATTCGCAATACAGCTGCGTGCATGCAGGCTCTTCTTCTCGTCATCACGTTGTTGTGATTGCAGCAGAGTGACCTGCATTCGTGCAGAAAGAAGGGCAGGAGCCGGAGGCAGCACAGAACTTCGAAGGATGTTTGTTTCCTCCTGCTCGCCCATCCTGTAACGCAGGAAGACCAACGGCATGTGTTGCTCAGCCTGCAGCTTAATAAGGCAGCGCAGTTACGTCTCAACCGTAATCAGAACCTGGCGCGGGTCCATTCTGGCTCAGAAGACGCGGTATATGAACACGCTGCTGTGTTTGTTTTTTAGGCTCTGCACAGACGGACGCGCAACTTCTTCTGTGATTTTTGTGGGGAAATGTGACAACTCTGCGTACGGCAGTGCTGCTTTTCTGAATAAAGCCTGGCGCATGTAAACACCATGATTGGATGAATTCATGTTGTGCTCATTTAAACGATGCATTCGGATCACGTAATCTGAACACATTTCAACCCAAACAAGGCAAAATTGTGCATGCAAACATAGCAAATGCAGACATAGTCTTGGGGGTTTTTGTTGAGTGGACTGGCTATAAAAGCAGGAATGTATCATTGTGTGTATTATAGGAAGTGGCGCATCTGTTCTTCCTGTGACATGGTTTTTACTTCTTTGCCTTCCTTGCTTTTTTTTTTGCTTTTTTTTTTTGTCTCTCTTCTGTCCCTGCACTCTTCTGCCTCTTCGTCTTTGTCCCTGAGGTTTAAAGTAGACACAAAGGGATCATGTTCAAGTTATGAATGACCCAATTAGGAGGAGGAGGACTGAGAGGTTTTTCAAAAGCAGTACTCAAGTGACTAGTACCAAAACGTTGCCAAGCCATGCTTATATATATATATATATATATATATATATATATTTAGGAAGTCTTAATGCAAGCTATTGACTTCTCAGTGAGGACCAAGATTAGGTCAAACATACTTCACTCGCTAATGCATGCTTAATGGTTCTGCTATAGATTAGCCATAAAGGGGGACAATCATAAATATTGCTGGATTTTAAAACATTTATGAGTAAAAGTCAATGCAATGCTTCCCAAATTGTGAGTCACCGAGCAGCAGCAGGAGACGCAGATACAGGCCTGGCCATAGAAAGTAAATTCCAGATATTTAGACTCAGCATATTGATTCCACTCCCACCACGTGAGACAGGTTGTTGATTTTTGGTGGACTCTGGCTGGAATGCTCAGAGTAATGAAAGAGGAGCAACAATGTGTCACCAGGATTCAGGAGCTGACGTGTTCGTGCCCGACTGCATTAGTCACTCCTGCTTCTGTGTCACAGCGGTTGACAGGTGTTCGCATTGTATGCAGCGAGCCCGCCTGTCACCTTTGACCCCTGGCAAAAAATTTATACCGAAGGGCTGAAGAATATTTCTTGAAACCTCAGGAACTCACACAACTCTGTCAGTGTTGTAAGACATGATTCCTCGGAGAAAGAAACCAGAGAGTGAAAAATCACAACGGCCAATATGGCTTCCCACAAACGAGGGTTTAGTAAAAGTCACTATATAGGGGAGGGAGTGAAAGAAACTTCCTCCATGAAGTCTGGGGTTGCTGTCTGTGCTTCTCTCTCTCTCTTTCTCTCTCTCTCTCTCTCTCTCTCTGCGAGGAATTTTCATTTTTTTAAAACAAGCTATATCGAACGGCTGCCGCTGCTGAAGCGATCAGTAAGTCAGTGAGGCAGTAGATTTCACTCTGATGATTTTTTGAGTGCACAGTGCATTACTTTCACCTTAAAACCTTATTAAAAGACAATGAAAGCCATAAAAAATGCGCGGCGTATAGCTCCGCTACGGGCTGCATTGCTATTAATTTCGCTCTGTGTGCAGATGCAGGATTGATTTATACCTTCGTCTAAGTATTTGTTGCAGCAGCAGACCAAGCCTACCTTCCCACCGTTGGTGCAAAAAAATAAAAAATAAAAGTAATGTCACCATTATCAGTCGAACGAGTAGCGACAGTGCTGTGTTTGAACACGTGCAGCTGGAAGTGTTGATTGGCGACATCGAACGCTGTGATATACAGGAGCCAACAGCTGCTGTTGATTTTCTAGCACAAACTTCAGCATGAGATGAAGGAAGAGAAGATCCTTTGTCTGACGGGGCACACAGTGCTGTCCCAGTTCTTTCTTTTACTTAATGCATGTGTGTTTCAGAGGCAACAGTGCTGACGTCCCTCTGTGCTAAAATAAAAATCTAGATTTCAGCATAGAATAGGAGTCCATTAAAACTGAATTTAATCACAGTCGCTGTTTCTACTTCATCATAATTACCACCAGCTTTCAGCAGATGGTATTTTTTTTCTCCATGAAATGCATCCAGCAGAGCAGTACTGGTGTTTAAAAATGGGACGTTGTTTACTTTGGCTTAATTTACATCAATCTAAATGAATACTTTTTCTAAAATACACTACCTCCTTTAAATGCAGGCCAGTTTTGTCAGCGAAGGATGCCTTTTGCTTCCCTCCCTTTGTGTCATACTTTTAAATTCTGTCCTTTTCAAACAGTGAAATCTAAACGTTTTATTGGCATCATAGATTCTTTTTAAAGGTCAGAATGGGAGCTTTTCCTTATAAGGCAGTGACTTATAGGTGCTTCATACACTGTTTATCATTAAGGTCCCAAACGTTATCATTTTTCTCCACCAGTGGCGCATCATGGCAGCTGTACAACGACGTGACCCAACTTAAGCAAAATCAGAGCCTGATTAATCAGGTCTCTCCAAGTTCCATAAAACAAAAAAAAAACATGTTTTCAAATAAATTCCCGGCTTTCAAAAGTTCCCCCTCTTTCTTATTTTCACTAAAAAGATCTGGCACATCCATCTACCCATCCATTTTAGAAGATTTTATAATTACTTTTCATCCTTACACATTTAGTCTCTAATTCTTCTCCTGTGCATCTTTGAGTGCACGACATGCCGAATATCTTCATCTGACACTCATACTTGTTGGAAAGGAATCGTTCAACCTTTCTCTCAATTTGATTTGTCGCTAGATAGATCACGAGACACTCAGTTCCGGTTCATCTGTCATCAACTAAGAGGCCGGTCGCATTCTGGATAATTCATCATCAACTCAACTCAGAGGAGGTGGAAAATCATCTTTCTGGCAACTTCACGCCCTTGATGATGGGAACAAATGAGGCAGAAAACGAATACCGTCTTTCCGCTCTTCTTAGTAAATACCGACGTTGAACATTTGGTCTACTTCCGGCACATTCTGCCTCGACCAACTTCAGAGTGTTTTCCTTATCGTCAACCAGCCTGTAGAAATAACTTTTTAATCCCAGTTGAATTTATTGTTTCCCTGCTGGCAACAGCTTTTTATTGAAATGGGAAAATC